>VWZO01012985.1:457522-628717 GCA_013396975.1 Bucco capensis
CCCCCCCCCCCCCCCCACGATAGGTGGCACACACAACTGTGTAGACGGATATATTTTGTAAGATCTCTTTTTAAACAGTTATTTACTAGTAAAATCCATATTTTAACTGACAGGTTTTAAGCTTTAGACTTCACAACTGTTATTTGCAGGGGGCATTATGACATGCCATATGAAGCCAGTACACACGTACTCACATTAAATCACTTTAAAAAAGACATGACTTGCAATTTCTATGTATAAAAGTGAGTTCTCTTATTTTTAAGAATCACACTTCATCAATAAAGCTTTCCCGTTTCAAGCACTGAAACCACACACCTCCCTATGTTATCAATGCACAGGGCTTTTCCTGGGACATCACTGACAACATAACCTATTTTCTATTTACTGACAGCTGTAGATCCCATCTGACCTTGCATTTTAGCATGCTGCTATGGAAGATGTCTTCTGCCAGGATACTCTAGCTCCTGAGTTTTACTCCTTACCTTCCATCTAATCTCCAAGGTGTTTCATTTCTCTAATCCTTTCTCCTAAGATACAGCTTTCTGCAGCAGCATCAAGCAGATAGTGCCAATTCAAAGTACTGAGTACCACAGAACTTCTGTGGCTTTCTCCCTTCCACAAGCAATTCTGTTGTGTTTTGGTTTTTTTCAGTGGAAAGTGGCTAAGAAAAATGAACAGTATATTGCAAGTGAGAAGATCTGACTTCTACATTTGTTACAAGCCAAAGGCAGGCTTCTGAGTTAAGTTTCTTTAGTTTACCTTTTCCATAATGATCTGAGTCCTTTTCCACACTTCTCTGATTTGTCTCACAAAAAATGCTGAATTTATTATCTCCATGATGACTTCCAAAGTATGTGAGACTTCAAGCAGCACTGGTATTTTCAACTTAGAGTAATTCTTACATGAGGCAATGTCTCTGTGAACACTAGAGGTACACATACATGCAGAATACTTACGGCAGTAATCAGAGCTCCTCCATTCTATACAAATATTAAATTTGTTGCACATGGCCACATAAGCAGCTAGTGAAATGCATGGATTTCCAATGTACTCAGTGTCTTGAACCCATATATCACAGAATAGTTCAGGTGGAACCTAACAAAGAAAAAAAGTAATATTGCACCTTCATAGAGATCCTGCTAGGTAGGAAAAAGACTGATGTTTTTAAAGTATCAACTACAAAAAATGAAGTCAAAAGTTCTTGGTCCACAGTAAGCTAGGGACCACTAGCCTTCATTGGTGTACAAAGAGAATTAACTAGTATTTAAAAGCAAGACTTCCGAAATGTTGATATCCTTACACTCCTCAGTTTCACCTCTTATAAAAGCCAAGGCAAGAGCTAATATATTTTTTCTAATAGAAGGCATAATTACTCATTGCTCTTCAATCTTCCTCATATTTTTGTCCATTTTCAGCCTCTTCATCTAACTCAACAATATCCAAAAGGTGAAATGGTAAACGTACTCATATGATCACAAGTAATACTTTATTTGCACACTGTGAGTTTGTAGTTTGCTTTAGGTTTGCTCTAAATGATCTGTTCTACCCTCTCATCTCTCTGAGCAAGACCTCCCTGTCTCTAGAGCCTTTGAGAATGCAAGTTCTCAGATTACCTACTGAGATTTGGAACTTGTTAAATTACTGAATGCTTAAGGATTAATTAAATCCTGAGACTATTTTATTTTACTTTGTTCTACATCATATTGATACAATTTAATTAGCTGAGACTGATTTATAGATTAGACTATATTATCAAAACTAATGGAGATATACTATGAATTCTGAAAGTGTTTGTTGCTTCTTGCAACTCTCCTGTCAAGCCACCACACTCTTCAATTATTTTTGCCTTGCAACTGTAGATACAAAAAAGTGTGTAAATCATTCCACAGATGTGGTTACATGTAGTTTCACATTAATGAAATTATCAAGTACACAAAATTATGTCAGAACTGCATCTCCCTCAAAATGTAAGCTTCTGAAATAGTTAACATACATAAGGATGACAGCTGCTGAAGGTCTGGTTCAACACCATTCTTAAACACTCTGAGCAGTCCATGACTGAGCAATTAGTTTCCTGATTCCTGTCTTCTCCAACAAACTTTAACGTGCCTGGCACTTGCCAGCTGTCTATAAAAGTTGATAGAGCACTACTTTTGCTTGAAACTGTCCTGTTGGGTAGCATCAAGTCATTTTCCAAGCTTCTATCACAAAAACCTGTGTATTATCAGAAGATAAAAGCAGGTTAATGTTGCATGGCTCATTTTGAAGTATGTTTGAAGTAGCATATTCAAAAAAGTAAGCAGCTTTCAAAAAACTATGACAGTATCATAACCCACAATAGATGTAGAAAGTCTTTGGTAGGATCAAAATACACAAAATTCAGACAAATTAAGCAAAGCAAAAGTGAAGATGCATCTATGAACAGAAATCTAGTGCATATCAAAGAGCTGTTCAGAGAGCCCAGGTGTGGCACACAAAAATTCAGTCTCTCAGTTGCACAATAATGTAACAAAAATACATTTTTTAAAAGGTTACAAAGCACCTCCGTGTACAGCAGTAACTGTAGATGTTATCAGAAAAGGGAACTCTCATAAAATGCCAAGATACTATCCAATACTGTACTTCAGAAGTACTGTACTATTCTATTTATGCCAGAACCTGCAAAAGATAGTTTATATAATTAGGAAAATGTGCCTCCCTCACAAAGCATTTGAATACCTTTATTTCTTGTACTGGTCTATACTTACCGCACAGTCCCAAAGCTCTTGGTTCTCTGGTACTATTAAACTCAATAATCATCATGCCTGTGCTGTGAAACCACTGAATCCTGATTTTTGTTGGGGTCTCAACTGAATACTTGAAGCCTGAGTCCTCAATTTTGTACCCATATTTTCTAACAGTAGGCCAAGCAAATCTTGAATTTACTGTTACCTAAAATGCACACAGAAAACAGGTTAAGTGTCAGGTACCAAGTGTTATAGATCAAAAAACTAAGGCCAGATTCTCAACAACTTAGGAATCTAAATTGTAATCAATTTCAAAAGAAATCAGGCTCACCTCCACAAAGATAATATAGGTACTAAAAAGACTAACAGTTTGTGTGCCTTGCTCTGCAACTTACCTCATTAACTGTCTTTGTATCACAATTTGTCTCTGATTTTACTAGCAGTTTAGTAAATTACAGAGTTGGAACAATGTATTACATGACCTAATCTAATCTTCAGTATCCACACGAGGAGGTGGTGATTACAGAAGATGCTATTTAAAGAGCATAGAAAAACAAACTCTCAAAATACTTACTTTTCTGCTTAAACGATTGATAATAATTTGGTTTGATACATAGGTTAGATTCAACATTGCAAGGCACAAAGAAGTTGAATTTGAGTTACTCTGTGGTAAAAGAAAAAATACATCAACCATAGTTATGACATGCAAAATCTTATACATTAGCTGCTACTACAACATAAAGGCTTTTTGAAAAAATTGCTGATGATTGCAGTTTCAACCTGGACTACAAAGCTCATCTGGACAGTATTCTTGAAAAATAAAATAGTACAATCTCATTGTGCTCAGCAACTGTGTTTTATCATTCAATCTTGCAGTTACAGCAGAGTTTCAAGTTTTCATGGAAAAAAACCTAAACATACAGCAAACTAGCTGTGTAGACACTGAAAAATATGGACTGTATATCTGAAGGTGAGCAAGAACAAGACTGGGAATGATGAATCTATATGATATATGTACAGTACAGAAATAAGGGATCAAAAATACATCTGTACTTCCCAAGCTACAAGGTGCTGAACAAAAAGAGAAAGCACTGAATAGAACAGGAAAACAAATCTGAAAACCACAGAGAGATCTCCTTTTTCACATCATATTGACCTTCTGGAATTAAATTCCATGAGGAACTACTTGGGATCAAACTTGGCGATAGACATTTATATGGATGCCAAAATTACCTATTTTACATAGAGGAGACTGGAAGAGTTTGAAGAGTTTTGTAAAGATCCACAAGAAATCACCTCTTCATAACATAAAACCAATTTACAAACCCACTAGGTAAGATATCCACTAGGGTTTCTCCCCTCTCTGAAACAAGTATTTGTCCCTTTCAGAGACTTGAAAGGCACAGTGGACTAAATTAGCCTGACAATCCTACAGGCTCTGAAGATCGGTGTTTGGAATGTAAACTTTTCCATATGAGCATAGATAAAAATCATGCATTGAAATACACTGGTGGTACTTACTACATGATGGCATTCACAGAAGTGACTAAGGAATGTACATCTGCTTAATCTCTCACCAGTTTGTCTATTTGGCACATATAATAAGATAACATGAACCTACCTTTCACCTTCCAGCTGTTTCACAAGGAACTAGTCATATACAGTAAGATGATAAATTGCTACATGATTCATCAGTATTGTAAAGCAAAATGTGAAATTCATAGGTATTTCACAGAAGTAAATGATAAACCATAACCATGTAGTATTACTATGCCCTTTCTTTTAAAGTACATCTTATTAGCAGCACTGAACACCATTTGTTAGCTGACCAATGTTAGTTACCATTCTACAGTCAAGGACGTGGATGGTTATAGTTTCATCCTGAGTTTGACTAACAATGTAGGATGCTTCTTTGAATAAAGCAAAATGATTTCCATCATAGGTTACAACGCTCAGATCAGAGAAAATTGTGCAACGACCTAAGAAAAAGAAAAATTAAACATTTTTCTAACTTATTTTAGAATTTCTATAAATATTACAAAATATGAAGATAAACCAATACATTTTATAATATTAAATAGTTGTCTTGAATTTATAAACAGTACATATTTTTAGCTATATTTGATACTGTTGCATCACTATAAATGGACAGCAGAGTCAAATCCTGCATATTTCAGTGGGACAACCTGCACAACCCTGTAATCTGTTATTTTCTAACAGTTCTTGTAGCAAAGGTAATTTTCATAATTTTTACAAACCCCAAACTAGCAAATCCCATGAATGACAGAGGATCATGCAGGATCATTCATTCCCTTCTATTCTTGTTCCTAAAGGGAGGGAGCACACATGGAAATTTTCCTTCTTCCCAGTCTTACTGCTAAAGCTTCTGTGTTTCAAAGGGATTGGAATTCTGCTCCTAGTTATTTCAAACACTAGAGCATAAGCAGCAATTTTCATTGCTTGTCTCTGCATCCTTTCCTTACTATTATGGACTGAATCTAACTTGCTTTAAGGTTTGGATCCTTCCCATCCAATTTTAAGTAACTGATGGGAGTGACTACAGAGTCCCCAAACTGTTAATGAAGCTAGTTAACAGACTCTAGAGAATCTTTTCATCCTGAAGTAGACAAAAGAGGAACCAAAAAATCCACTGACTGTATTGCCTAGGTGTCTTCTGGTAAGACAGAAGACAAAATGGGTCAGATGTAGACATGTCTGCTGCAGATACCTAAAACCAGGTAAAAGGAATATCCTACACTAAAAGAGTATTTTGATTCCATTTCCCTGGATATAAAACTAGAATTCTATATTGCATTAGATAATGAGTAACACTTACAACATGCATCTTCTATTTCTACAGAAGTGTTAGTTCTTAGCCTTCTTACACATGCATTGAATTGTTATGTAAATTCACTTTGAAGTACTGGATAATTGAAACTTACATGCACATTCCCACTTTGGGCAGCATTTGTCACCATTCACTTGAGCAGCAAATCCTAAAACTCCACAGCTGGGTTGAGTTGTATTGTATGGGCAGTTTTGTGACTTATTCACTTGGATCAGTTGTCCATCCAAGCAAATGTGTTTTATGCACTCAGTCTCTATGATTGGCTAAGGCATATTTAATAAAAGACATGTTACTGCTTTTACCAAGCTAGTATTGCAATATTGCAGAGTATTTGCTTAAAAAGGGGGCTCACATTCCTCAGATACAGCACACTTATGAATCTGTGACACTGATGGAAGCTACCAGTGAAGAGTACCTTTGAAAACCCACCCATGCTGAGGACATGCTGTCTTGTTGTAAAGCAGAGAACAGCATGACTGAATTTTTAACTTTGCATTAAAAAACAATTGAGAAGGAAAAGTATGAAAGGGCACAAATAGGAATAACAACAGACATCTCTAGAATAATATTTTAAGGAGTGACAAAAACCTGCTATTGGGCAATATTAAGCAACATATTTTGTAAAAAAAAATATATACAAACCCATAAACAAAAAAAAAAGTCTACATTTTTGTCACAGTCACACTCAGAATACTAAAGACTGAAACACAGTGTATTACAGCACTTACAGAAACCATTACACACAATGAAATCATCCAAATTTTCAGGTATCATTGAGAAAATAAAAGGGCTCCCTGTTTGATACAGATACTTTAAATCCTAAAGACAAACGTATTGCTTACAATATTCTTTATCAGTGTGACTCATTAAAACCCAAACAAATAAATATAGTTACTCACTGTACAAGTTTGAAGAGTTGCTGTTTCTCTAGGCAGCATAAAAGCTGCTGCTGTGACTCCTGACATTGCTTCACCTGCTGCCACTCCATCAGAAAATGTTGTAGTTAAGCCATAAAGTGGTTTGGTAGATAAAGAGGCAAAAGAGGAAACGGGTGAAGCTGCTGTGTCATTTGGATGGTCAGATATCATTAGCACTGAACTCACAGGCATTTGCACCCCAGATGATAATTCAGGTTTTGAAGTTTGAGTAGTACTGACCGATGATGCAGCTATAGAAGAAAAAGCTTTTGGTTCAGAGGATGAATGTATAGTGGACAGTACTGACACACTTAGATTAGAAGGAACTATAGTTGTGTTTGTGAAATATGGAGAATAAAACGTCTGAAGTGGTTTTGGGGTAACAGTACCACCGTGAGCACGGACAGTTTGAACTTCTGTTATTAATTCTGACTCTTCCGATTTTGTTGTATCAAGGGGCATGGCCACTTTTGCTTCTGAAGTAACAGAGCCATAGGTGGGCTTCACAGAGCTTGGGATGGATTCTGTTACTGCTTCTGCTTTGGCTGAAGCTGCTGATACAGTACTAACATTTTGCTCAGTGCTGCTTAGCACTGAAGAGGCTGGAGCTGCAACTGATGAATGGGCCATAGCTGACAACACTGTACTTGCTACAAACATGGAACTGTAAGCAGTAGTTGAAAGCGTAACTTGCTTAGGCAACACCGCAGTTCTCTCTGTACCAGTTCTGCTTGTTGATGTGGATAGCCCACTCTCCATCACAAAGGGACTTTGTGTTGTTTCTGGTAACAAAAATGATGAAGAGGTTGACTTAGACCCTGGTGAAACTGTAATTTTTTCAAGTGTTTGACTTGAATCAAGTGATTCAGTAAATGAGGCCTGCTGTGTGAATTTTAGACTAGTACCTGCCTTTTGTGTGGAAAATGAAGGAACTGCTTCTTTTTTAATTGTTGCTAAAGAAGAAGAAGCTGTAAGTACTTTTGGTGAGGAAGGGAAAATTCGGGTGCCAAATATCAAGTCAGCTGTTGTTCTAGGTGGGACTGTAGACTGCAAAACAGAAGTTCTTGAACCATATGGCTGTGTGACTGAATCTGTTAAATGCAACTCTTTTTCAGTTGGTAAAATAACTTGTGTAGGACCTACTGAAGTAAGTAAGGTACTTGAATGAATGCCTTCAGGCAGCAAGGTTATTAAGGGGTATGAGGAAGTAAATTCTACAGTAGCTTCCTTTGTGCTAAAGACACGTTGTGGCTGACCAGTGGATTTTGTTAGAGTTTCTGCCGGATACTGATACACTGGGGCAATGCTTTGGCTTGTCAACAAAGATTCAGAAGTCTCATGACCATCCATAGATTTCTGAGTAGAAAAATGTGGTATAACCATGGTCGTTGTTGTCTGTGTTGGAAATTTATCTCCTGAAGAGGTCTGCAAAGAAAAGGGGCCTACTGAAGATGAAGGAAAGGATGGCTGAGCTATAGCTGCTGTAAGTTTCACTGTATCTGTTATACTTTGACTTGTAGATTTCAATGCTGGATATTTTGGCATGGTTGCTACTTCTGGTATCACTTGTGTCAAAGAAAGTGAAGAAACTGATTTATCTGCTAGATACTGAGAGGTAGAGGAAGTGTAAGACCTCGTTACTGTGAGTATATCAGAAGGGGACACGGTCGATGTTTCTATGGCATCAGGGGATGCATGCACAGGACTGAGAGCTGTCAGTGATGCTTCTTTTACATAGGAGGGTAGTGAAGGAAGAGAAATGTTTAAAGAGATTAGAGGACTTGATGGTGTAAAGGGGAAAGCAGATGGCTTTTTAGCAGAGATGCTAGTAATTGTTTCTACTTGTGATTTATCAAGCTGTGTTGTCAACAATGTGGTTTCAGTTGCACTAAGAGTAAGCGGAGATCCAGTGATAGATGTTCTTTGAGCTGACTCTTTTTCTGTAGTTACAAAAGGAACTGTAGTGGTTTCTTTTGATGAGAGAGAGGTTGCAATTGCTGATATGGCAACACTACCTGAATATGCTGAAGTGCTTGTCTTCAATGTACCTGAAAGCAGAGTTGACTTGTGTTTGGTAGGTGTTTTTCCAAAAAACAAAGTTGACTTCGCTGCTAATTCAAAAGGTGATGTTATTTTAGATGTTACCTCAACAGACAAAGGTGTCACAGTGGTAGTTTCAGCCACAAGAGGGTATTTCGTATGTAACGTAGTCAGAAACTGTGTTGTGTTTAGAACTGTGTATGAGGGATAGCCTGCAGTTGAAACAGTTTTAAATGTTTTTTTTAATTCACCTGAAGCTGGAGAAGCAGGAGTAGAAACAGACACTGAAGGTCTTTTTGTAGAAAGAGTGACAGATTTTTCAGTTATAGAAGTAGGTTGTAGTAAATGTGGAGGGAAATAGGAAGTTGACATATGCTCCACCTGAGATGTTGTTATGGGAGCTTCCTTCTTATGAGTGGCAGAAGATAAAGTTGTTTCTGGTGATCGCTCTTGAGTTTGCAGAGTTGTTGTCTTTGGACCTAGAATTGTAGTGAAAGGTACCTCTGTAGTACCAGTCAGGTGTTGAACCATTTCAATAGGAGGTCCTGTGATTACCTTTCCTAATGGCACAGGTGGTGTGGATGTTGGTGAAAATGTAGTCTTCATGCTTTTTTCTGTTAAAACAATTGTTGGTTTTGCTGTCATTGAAGATGCTGGCTTTAACAAAGTAGTGACCACAGGAGAAAATGATGTTACTGTAACATTAGCTACTGTGGTGAAAGACTGTCCTGGGCTCATTTCTGTCCCTTCTGAAGTTCCTGTCAGGTTTACTGGTGATGTATATGAAGGCATGCCCAGAGGTGCTGATGTGGAAAACTGGGGCAGATATGCAGTAGTTTTTTCTGTTATTGGTTCAAATGTAAGTCCTTCTAGTTTCACTTGTGCTTCTTTTGTGGGAAATGTCCTGGTAGCTATCTCTGCAATTTCCATTATTTTAGTTTTCTCTGGCATTTCTGTTGTTTTAAGTACAAGTGGTGTTCCAGTAGAAATAAAAGTAGCAGTTGGTTTGGCTTCTGATTTTGTGCTTGTAGTCACTGCATGTGTAGCAGTAACTGTCAGAGGTTCTGTAGCCCTTAGTATTTTAGTGGAACCACTACTCATCAGTTTTATCTTTGTGGAAGTTTCTGAACTGCCAGTAGATGGAAATGATGCTGTAGTGCTTCTCCCAGATGTCATTTCTATTGACTGTGAAGAAATACTTGATGATACAGTTATGGTTGGGAGTGTTGTATTAGATGTAACAGGTGAAAATTCCATTTTCCCTCTAGTTGCAGTAAGTTGTAATTTTGAAGCAAGTGTTGTTTCCATGTCCGTTTCTTCAGGTACAGGAAATGAAGTTATCGCTTCAGTGATCACTGCCAAACTTGTGCTTGATGTTATGTGCAAAACTGCTGGTGTTCGAACGCTGGGTGGCAAAGGTGGACTAGCTGCAGGTTCAATGCCTGAAATCAGACACAAATAAATAATAGTCTGAAATTCATTAACAATCTAAGTCATGAAGCTAGTAGTTATAGGTTAGCTCATATAACTCTGATCTTTTCAATTGCCTTTAAACTTCTAAAATTCAAATTAGCTTCTAAAAGACAAATTAAAGAAATTCCTTAAACTGTTTGCTCCACATCTAGTGTTACTGAAATGTTTTATGAAGAATTAACATCTTTGAGTTTAAAATTTGTCTCAGTTTTTTGAGGATTGAAATTATTTTAACCAAAATGTAAGTTTAGTGAGCTCAAGATTCATATAACTAACGTCATAGCTACACAAATTTAAGCACAGATACTTGAAAATGTGACTAAAGACCTAGGAAATGAGCAAGCTAATATCAGACATAATATACATATTTTTTCAAACATACAGTCTTCAAAATACACGCATCTTTGAGTGATTTCATCCAGCAACATATTGAGAGGACAGGCAGGGATGCATCCTTCCACTCTAAAAGAAAAAGTTATTAACTAGTTAAACAGTATCTTCTGGATCAAGAATTTTAGAAAAACAAAATTCATAAATTTAAGTAGATAGTCTTGCTCTATTTAAATCTCATCATTTCAATGTACTCCTTCAAAATGTCATTGTTACGGCTTCCGTTCTCATTCATATCTAAGCTAAATCATGAACTCCATGATACTCAGCCTTCCAAACGAATGGCCATGGGTTCAACAGCAAATAGTATTGCTTAAGAAAATGCCAAACCTTTTTACACATCAAAATCCAAATGTCAGCTTCACCTGACTTACTATAAATTTGAGTTGGGAGGAAATGGCAAGGACAGATATGGCTGTTACAGCACCACAATGGCAAAGCAGGGGCACAACTATTTGAGACAAACTTGTAATCACCTCTCTCTGTCAATACTCTATGATAGACCCAACCTGAAAGTTATAAATACACAAGTCATTCCAGAATGTGACAACAGTCACCTAACAACTGAAATATCACTTTCATATAGCTGTCACAGCAGATTTTTTTCCATCTTGATTTACCTCCTCACACAAGAACACAGTCCTGCTACACTGAGACATCTGGTCTCTGCAGCATAAGAGTTTTATCCAAAGTATATGATATTATTGTGTTGTACAAGTATATTATCCAAATTACACACTCTTCCAGAAAAACAAAAATACTTACTTTGGTACTCCTTGACAGTTTTTTCCCAAAGGGTCCCTGCACGTCTTGAAACAAGGGCTTGTACAGGCATCATAATGCCATTCACATGCAGAACGGGACAGAAATTTAAATTTGACATCTGAAAACCAGGGAAGATCTGTTACTCCCATATATATCTAGAAACATGCACAGATATGTATCACTACGAGGCAAGCTTTAAGTTCACTGTAGCTCTAAATCTCTAACTCTTCCTACCTATACCCTCTATAAATATCAGTAATAATGTTTTGAACTGCTAAGGTCTTTAAAATGTAGAAAGAGAATTAATGTTTATGCAGAGTATATTAGAGCATGCTTGCTCTGCAGCTTGTTTTACTCTGCAGTATAAAACTTGACATTGAACTAGCTGCATTTATTATATATATTTTATGTATTTATTCTATACTTGAAAATAAATCTAGACAAGTCAGAGCTGTCGGTTTTAGGTTTCAGAAACAATATCAACAATGAAATTATATGTTTGGTTATTCTAACAAAATAAAAATTAAGTTTATGTTGATTCAGTACAATTATTGCTATTAGAAAGAAAATAAAAAGGACTAAGCAATACACTACCATAACAGTTTACTCCATGTGCAAAGTATGCTGTATAGCATAAAAGTGTACATGACTTGTATGATACAATTATATTAAAAGTCAAAGCAAACACCATTCCAAATAAAGTAACCAGGAATTATTCCAATTAGGGCTTCTTAAAGCAATGTATCTTAACAGTTATCTTCTCAAAACCAGTTTAAGATAGCTAGTCCAAGAGAAACTATTTCAAACCTCAGAACATTCTGAATCTCTTAAACAATGTTTACATTAATAGCCAGAAATAAAATGCTTACTACTTTAGAAAAGTTTCCATTTTTAGCCTTTTAAAACTTTTTGCTTTTATTGTGTGCTGATCCTTGACTGAGATACAAAGGGAGTAGCTCTTTTACATCTTCTTGAAGACAGTTGTTTTTTTCTGGAGATGTTAAGAAATTGTTCTTCCTGCACTTTATGGACTTCTGAACTTACAGGTAATTATTTCTCTGCCATTACTAACCATTAATATCTTATTTTTAAATACAAATATTTTTCTTAAAGGTATAACTCAAACTTGGACAAAAGAGTGTTTATGTTGCCATCTAGTGTCATCCTTTTTACATGTCACCCTAGCTGAGGATGTTACTTGTCACTGATTTGGAAAACAGAATTCTTACTACAGTAACAAGTGCATTTATAAAGTTACCTTCCAATTAAAAGACAAGTACATGTAACTTAATTATTCTGTGAACCCTTCTAGTGAAACCAGCTTAAGTTGCTTAAATCTGCTGGAGGAAGGGAATTATTTCCATACATTTTACTGACTGATGTATGGGGTTTTGTATGCACTAACAGGTCAGAGTGGTAAAGCTCAAGGATGAAAGAAGATATATGACAAAAAGAAAAAAACGTATCAGAGGCATGTTGGCACAGGCAATCAGCCTCAGCAGTGATAACCTGCAATAACAGTATATCTGAGTGGAATCTAGGAAATCTCATTCATCAGAGTGGCATAGATTAAGTACAGAGACATCCATAACTTGTAATACTAGCAAGAAACCTCACCATTAATCACAGCAAAGGTACAAGCTTTGCAGAAAACTTACTGTAACCTAATGAAGAATGATTTTCTCAATTTAGCAGAACAGTCACTGTGAATTAACATTTTGAAGCACTGGTATTAACATACCATCTCCATTCTCCAAATAAGACTTTCATGAAATGATTGCCATGATTTCCTCATGGTTTTCCTACGGACCAAGTTCACAGTTTGCTGGTGTTGCATGCCTTGATAGAAAACAGGGTGAATTTCTACATAAAGGCATAACATTTGTTGAGTGGTTCACAATCATTGCTTTCAGTCAAGAACAACGTCATGCCTGTTTGCAAATTTTTTTCTCTACTTGTGCAGAAAGAAGTATGGACAACAGATGAATTCATGAACCTGGTTGTAGAAATTGTTTTCCAAGAAGAGCTCTAGAACCAATAAACATTTAATTTTCCAGTCAAGGAATCTTAGAGAATTGAGTATGCTGGGCCAAGCTGTATTAGGTCTTCCAGTGTGTGAACTACATTAAAGAACAGACCGAAGCCACCACAGTAAGAAAGAGTTGACTATATTGCAGGAATTCGTTTCCAGTATCTCCATAGTTTCCAGTGTGTCTCAGTAAACCCACCAAATACACTAAAATCTGTACTTTATTATGAATTATGGGAAAATGTCCTTCCAGCATTAGGAGAATATCAGTTCAGTCATTCACCATCTTTAAAGTTTTCGCTACTGACAACCATACTTCTGGAATGCCTAAGCAGCCCAAGCACCTAGCTGACTGACTGCACAAGCTACCATGAAAAAAAACAACGCAGCAAGATGTGGATCCTGCTAAAAATGTTTAGAATAAACAGAGATTAGACAGAAAATGAAAGTCAAGAGGAACAGAGGCAAAGTCATGTTCTGAACTAACAGAAATACAAGACCGAGCCAAGAGAACAGTAAAGTACCTCTATTGCTAGCTAAACTAACAGATCATTTCCCCTCTTTTTAGTACATATGTATATTAACTACGATCCCAATATCAACAAAAATTAGGGTATAAGGAAAAGCTGTAACAAAGTGCTTTAAAGCCATTCAAGCCCCTCTCCTAAACTCAGGGAAACAGTCCTTCCACTGTATTATTTTAGACATTAACTTCCACAGCAGACCAGCCTCAGCTTTATTGCCACAATACTGCGATTCCCATGACAGAAACTACTACAGCTCAGAAACTCTAGATTTTGCCAGTGTCATGGCATAAATACTTCATGCTAGCCAGGATGCTTATCAGCCACCCCCACCACATACTTCCAATTTTTTCAATACTTAAATTCCCCCTCCAGCAACCAGTAATACAATCTTACTGTACTCTGTGCCACACAACAGTGCACTCACAACAGAAGAATCATACACAGTTTACAGACAATGAGTCAAGCTTCTTGTATCAGGCATGTGTTCCTCAAAACGATTTGTCATGGCATTTGAAAACAACCATGTGTCTCTTGGTGAAGTCTACCAGCATTTGTCTTCTGTTCAGTGACACAGCAAATCCTTCTCAAAATGGTAAATTGCACCCTGGGTGACAGTCACTACAGTTGACATGCCAACTGAGCCCACAGTTTTTACCTAACAGGAGTTGAGCATATCAAAGTGCTACAGCACTGCAGAAAGCTTTTGTATGACAAACTGTAGGTATAGACATCAAAGACAATATATGAAAAGATATGCCCCAGTTCCATTGTTTTCTCACTTGCTTGGACATCTGTGAAGCATTTTCTTCCCCGTAACTTAAAATTTTCATTCTTTGTGACTTTCAAAAATAATTCTCTGGTAATAAGAACAGTTGCTACCATTAAATGAAGAATTTTATTCACTGACAGTCTACATGTTCTGTTGAGTCACAACAACCTTTCTTAGTAACTTGGCCACTCTTTTTTGCGTTGACAATTCCTACTATTCACAAGTCCATCCTAGTTTTTCTTCCTTCTGCTGACTTTTACCACATAGGGACAAGATTTGCCATTGTCAGAATCTGATATTATGACTAATTTCATGCTATGCTCAAAAAAGGGCCATTTAAAAATAACTCCACAATATATGAAATGTTTTAATGTTAATAAAAGGTTGTATTTAAAAATATGGGTTTTAAGAATCATGACAAAAATTAAGTATTTGGATTTTCACTCTCACCTGACACTTTTTTCTGTTCTGCTACTTTTCTAAAAGATTTTTTTTTATATCTAGTAGGAACAAAATTTGCTTTAGACTTGGTTCTATTTATAATGGCACCAGAACTCTGCTTAGTAACGTAGCTTGCCTATCTCCTCAGTTACAAGTTTAGTAACATGAAATCCTATCTGCCCACTTAGTACACACAAACTGCTAACAAACTCTGCCCATGACTTCTAAGTTTCTGCAATGAGAAATGTAAGTTAATTTCACAGGAAAAATTGAACTTTTTACTGAGCCAAAACATCACTGAAAGCAAAGAATAATTGTCTACCTCTCAAATACTTTTGTTTTATTTTACTAGTATGATGTTGGAGGAATATAATCTTGTTAATATTCTATATAATATCTTCCTATTTATTCAGTCTAAAATAGGTCAAATGTTTGTGGTATAAATAGAAAAGATGGTATAATTCTACAGTAACCTCAGTTTGATTCCAAGAGCTACCAAGCAGATGTGTTCAGTGACATACCTGGGATTTGCAGTTACAACAGCAGTTGCTCAGCATTAACCAGTCCCAGATCTCACATCATGATCTTTTGGACTGACAAAACACACTAGCTTAAATGAAACTTAAGAGCAATTCATTTTGAGTTAAACAAGACATTCTAGAAAATTAATTCTACTTACTGATGGAAATGGGTAACAGCAAGGTAAAGCTAAACAAGTAAACGATATCATGTATAAATCTGACTTAAGGTTCAACATGTTTTTGTAAAAGAAATTTTTCATTGAAATTAATTTCATTTCCAGTTTTGTGCTATGCCTCTAAATGTGTTTCGGTTAATGAAGATACAGACATTACAAGGAACCAAAAATGTATCTTCTTGTAAGCATACTCTAGATATTCAAATTCAGTTATTAACTCCACCATCCACTGTTTATGGGAACAGAACAGCACACAAATAAGCACAATGAAACTAACCCAATTTAAAAGCTGAAGTGACTTCTCATGGAAAATACTTTGTGGCATTAGCCTATCGTATCTGCGCAATTGAGAGCTGAAGTATTTCTAAGTGACAATATTTATTGCAATGAAACTGGAAAAAGTGACTGGTCAGTTAACTTGAACCAGCCATGGACATGTATCTAGTGCTGTGCTGATCAGGTCATTTAAAATTCCTCCTTTTGAATGTGCGTCACTGAGCACCAAGTCTCACGAGGAACTTTCTGGCCAAGGGGATTTACTGGGGCTATTATTCAGCTCCCAATATTTATCCTCTGATTCCGCAGGAATAGCTGTTCCTGGTTCAAGAGTTTCTGATCTAATATGCAAAACATTTACAACAGTCAGCAAGAAACTCAATATGCTTTTGCCTGTGAGCTCTGGAGCCGGTGTAACTTTTCCATTAACTTAAACAAATGCTGCTGTATTTTTAGACCATGTAATTACCCTACATCAGCAGGCTGGCCCTTGGAAAGCACACTGGAGAAAGATTCGAGCCCTATGTTTCCCTGCTTATAAAACTCTGAAACCCAAGCCCTCGGATGTGGTGATTAATGAAATGCCTCTTGATCATTTGATCTCATCCCACTTGCTGAGGTAAATTGTTTTAGTTTTCCATTGGCATAGATAGGATTTTTTGGTATAATGACTGGAGGGTAAAGACTTCACACTTGAAAAGACATACCACTCTGTGTTAATGGATGACCACTGAGAATTGGAACATGTTTTAACGTTCTTCATTCCTCCCTCAAAGATAAAAGGCTAAGGAGATATTTTTGTTATGTCCAAAAAAGTTCCTTGCTTGAAATGCTGTATGAACATCCTGGTAATAGCATTAGCTCTATAATTTTGCCGTTCAAAAACCTCAACAGCTCTGTGATTACAAGCATTTGTCAAGAGGCAACAGGCATTTGGCAATGACAAAATCTGTCATTTTTTTCCTGAAGTTGGAGTGTGGCAGTCAACAGCTGCATTATGCTGTCAGCATAACGCACTGTAAAACATGGGCAGATTCACAATGCCACCATTAACACTTTAATTCAATGTTTTGATAACAAGCAGATCCACAAGGCATACAGTTGGCCTCTTCTGTCATACAAGTCAGTGCCTGCTTCAGATTTGTCTGTGCTGAGATTCAACATGGTCACTGTAAAACAGGGCCAGACCACACTTCATTCATTATGATATTTCATTTTCTTTCCTTGCTTGCAAAAGAAATTTCAGTTTATGAGAATGAAGAACTGATTTTAACAAACAGTATTGCCAGGAAAACCTATTAAAATACTTTTGCTAGCCAAATAAACAAAAGTTACTAATGTACTTAAAATTACAGCACAATAAAAAAGATTTAGAGCATAAAAACGAACGCTTACAGTGATTTTGGAGTTGGATATACCACACAAAGACCAATGGTCTGTCACTGGATTTCATAAATAAAGTCATATGGATCCTGTGGTTGTATCTGCTGTACCAAGACAAGCAGACTATCAAGTAAGCGCTGGTTTCCTAAATAATCTGCTTTGCTTTATTTTATAGGATAATATAACTTCTTGCATCTTGTTCTTGACCCATAAGGCCATCTCCCTTTCAGCACATGGTTCCCAAGTATTTAAGATTATGTGAAAACAGTTGATTCTTATTTCTTTTCCCTACTAATCTAAAAAATAAAGAGCTTGATTGATCAGTAATTTTTTAATGTGTGTTTTTCTTCATTAGTTCTTGTAAGAGCAACTTTTGCATCCATCTTCTATGAAGGATCCTAATAATATCTCCTACATTACTGATCCTTGTGTCTCAGTGGCATGGGCTACTATTACAGGAATGGGAATTTCTCAAGTACATAGAAACACTTCCACAGTGGTCTACTTTGTGTATTCAGGTACTGTAGCTGTCCAAGGAACACAAGAGAAAAGGACACCTATATCCCCAAGAGGCAGCACATTATCTCCACTTCAACGGTGCCTGAAACACTAGGGGATAACATCCCAAAATGAAGAGCCTCTGAGTGGGTACGCAGATAAAGGTCAAGTTTTTCCAGAGGAAACACAAGGTTTGAGAGGTGTATTCTGCAGACAATGTTCTTAGTACTGGATGGCATGACCTCTGAGGAGGCCACAAAGCCTGCAAGAATGCACTGTACAGAAAACTCTTGGTGGCAGAGGGAAAGGAGGAGAAAACATCCACAGACCTTAGCTTTTACAGATGCATTCAGTTCTTTTCTATTCCCTTTGTGAATCCATTATTCATCAGCATGAATTTTCTACCCTTGAAGAATATCCTCATCAAAGCAAGTGTTGCCCAGAAATTATACACTAGGGTATGTATTTCCAAAACCAGTTGGTAAATACAGCAAAGTTGTGCCTTAAGGCTACTTCTTAATGCCTTTGGACAATAAAACAGAAACCTATGTTCACTACAAAGCTCAGAGAAGATACTGAGTCTGCATGTCAAAGGTTACCCACAGCTCCCAGTGATGCAAAGAGAAGTAAGCAACCACATCACCTCTGAAAACACCACCACCATTTAGCCTGTATTTTCACAGGGAGCATACTGCTGTTCATAAAACACAACTTTAATTGCCTACCTACCTACAAGTTTAAAGAGGCTCGACAGTCTGAACTCCTCTGAATGATGGTACTTCAACAGCTCAACTGAAGAGGCTGAAACATGGATGAAGTATCCTGGTTTTGCAAATGACTCAAAGGAACTGTATCCTGAAAGCCATGTATTCTTGTGAATGACAAATGTAGATCTGTTGTGAAACTCTTCACTTTTTTTCCATTTAGAAAGAACAAGAGTGTTATTGGAGACTAAGTGAAGAAAATAGTTTGGTCTCTCAGCTGTTTCAAAAGAAATCAAGTTGGAATCTGAAAAGCAAAAAAAAACCAACACACAGAAATTTATTTGCTGATACATACACAATAAACTGAACTCACTGTGATGTACTGCTACCAATATCAGCAGCATGACCAATTAAAGCTCACTTTGGCAGTGAAAATAGCCTCAATCTTGTAAGAAAATATACTATGTACACATTTCAGAGTGCTAGATTCTGATGAATATTTAGTTTACTAAAAACTCTACAGATTTTTACAGGAGTACAAGCAGATTTGCCCACACCAGGATAATGGAATACAGCCCTGCAGTAAAGGAGAACTTCAGTTCACTGCTTTCACTAAGCCATTTATTTAATAAAAATTTGAACTTCATCTAACTAGCTTTACAAGTAACATTTGCCATCAGTCTGTTCTCTGGCAAATGTACCCACATGATATCTTACATTGAAGACAGTACTGCTGATTTCAAGCAAGCCTCTGTACAACAAATTGCAGAGTTGGCAGATCTTGTGCCTGTTACAGGCATCTGTTGCTCACAGAATTACTTCATTCTATTTTGCTGTAAACTCTGCTATTCTCTTGAAAACAGCCATTAAACTACTGTAAAATCAACTAACTCCTCCAGGTTAAAAAAAGAATGCATTGAAAACAAGTGATCTCTATTAAATAGATATACTACCACATTCTGGTATAACACTTCTGGAAGACCAACTTGTTTTCTGAGCATAAAAACTTAAATAGTGGCATATGCGAATATCTTTTTATTAATTGTCTGTAGCAAGTAGCTATTTGATAAGGAACAAAGGACAGTCAGTGTCATTTACAATATCTGCCACATAGCAAATCAGAGCAAGAATGTCCAAAACTTTCCATTGTCTACAATTTGTCTGAAACTGATAAAACACAACCATTTTTTGAGGTAACAGAGAACCAAGAATGTCATATAAAAAAAGACGTAGATTTTAAAAATACTATACTGATTGTACAAACTCCTCCATGGCCAAATGATGAAATGCAATTTGTTCAAACTGGACTGTAAATCATGAATTCCATTTCCAGATTAAATTATGAGGAAGAAATTTTTATATGGGAATAGAACAGTAGAACTGACCTTCCCTTTCCAAACCTAAGTTGAACGCAATGTACAAGTGTCTCAAAACTATGACTAATAAAAGAAATCTGGTCCTGGATATTCTGTTACATGAGTTCTTGTGTCAGTTCTACAGACAGCAGTATTACTAACCAAATGCTTGTGATTTTTTCAACTAACCCATATCCCTTCTTTGATTACACAAAGACAGCCACCTTCAGGCTGTCCAAAGAGCTGATCAGGGGACTCTGGGCACTAAAACTCTTTTGAGACTTAACTGCTCTAGCGTTTAATCAATGTCACAAAGTGCTGAATGTACTCTTGTATAGCCTCTAGGCTACAGTGACTTTACCATGTGCTTTGGGTTTATAAAGTCCTGAAGTCAGCATAAAGCTCACTGCATGTCCAGGAATAATTTCATCTTCTTTCACTGGGAAAACAATGCCATCTAGAAGTTTCACTACCATTACAAATTCTCCATCCAAATAGCTGACCAGTTTGTAAGGGCCCTTCCCCAGAGCTGTTGAGAAAAAGAATTAGAGTTATCTTTCATGTCAAGTGTCAAAAATGCTTGAGCTCTAAATATTATGACACAGCACATAATGAAAAACACATCTCTCCACTCTGGAAACAGGTCTAGGTGCTATACACTAAACTATAGTGACAATCAAAACAAAGCCAAACTCTTAGAAAATACCTGTTCTGAAAAATATCCAAAGTACTTAGTTTCAGTTTCCAATATTCGCTCAAATGAACTTTGCTTTCACAGTCACTTTAATAAAGTTAGTTAACCCCTTGGTTATTTGACTTAGAAGTAAACAGTGTTCTACAGACCACTCTGAAAGCCCTCTAAAGTGTTTATTTGCATGGTTGAACTGATTATATACTTCTTAGTATTCTTGAAAATCTATTTTATTAGTGTCCTAAGTGTGAGGCATTTTGCAGGGAACAAAAGCTTTTTGTCCTCAAGTATTAGAGAGCTCCTTGAACAATGTAGATACAAACGTAACACTGGGAAGTGAGATAGGAAGAAATCAGCATTATAAGCCAAGGAATCGTCATATTTTACCTCTAAGTAAAAAAAGCCAAAAGCGTGCAAAGCTATAACTTCACAAATCTTACATTACATCTCCTCACTTAGTTCCAATTCAGACACAAATGAAACTAATAATACACTTTAAAAGTATATATTATCTAACTTCACTTCACTACTACCTATGTCAGAGGCACTGCACTTTCAATCTGCTACAACTGCAATAAGATTATCTAGTATCTCATTTCTAAAACAAACCAAACCAAAAAGGAAATGTAAAACTACAACCTCCTCTTATATTCAGCTGGCCTTTATTTAAATTACTTTAAAGGCTTAAATAGTGATTTAGATAAAATTCAACTGCATTAGCAGTTTGACCCTGCTCAAAATCTTTCTAGTAGTAAGTATATGAGAAAATGCAAAATATCTTGGCTGCATTGCTTGGGTTCAGAACACTGCATACTAGTCTCTCCCAATTTAAACTCAATCGCTCTCCAAGATTTTCTGGGGGTGAGAGCTACTGCACTACAGAGTCTAACAGAAGACCAAAATATCACAAACCATCTGGATAGACAGGCTTCTACACGAGCTTGATAAAAAGCTATAGAATAAATAGCAGGAGTCCTGACCATTCCTCACACCAGGCTGGCTTGCAGGGTTTGTATGTGTGCCATGACTAACTATGCAGACACTGGCAGTGTAATTTTAAACTAGTCTGAATACGGATTCCAGTGTTAACACAGCAGTACAGCAACCAGTGCAGGCTGAACGTTTACTCTACCACCTTGTACAAATTTTGCACTTCTGTCTCCGAGCCATTCTAATGCAGCAGCAATGCTCATTACTCAGGAACTGAAAGCTAGGTCAGATATACCTACATGGAGATTTAATCTCCATTTGGGCACAAAAAATGGTGGTCTCTTAACAGCCTGCTCCCTCTGGAGGCTGCCCAGGAGAGGGCACTTGGTTTAACAGACCCACTAGGTATTACTTTCAAGCTGCAGTATGCCTTAAGCATGTAGTGTCACTAGTATGTATGTATGGCTAAGCTTCGCGAACCAAGATCCAGGGAGGGCTCCATCCACACTCCTCATCAGCGCCTTCTACAAGCACTACTGAGTTAAATAGTCTATTAATGATTTAATTGTCTGATCATGATCCATAAACGCATGAAAAATTAGTTAAACACCTATTCTTAGGAAAGGCCCAGGAATAAAAAAATATTACCAAATTAAAAGCCTTTCAAAAAGAAAAATAAACTAGTAAAAAAGAATCTTGGCTATTTAAATAATGTATCATACATAACTGTTTTCATTTACACAATTATTTTTGTACAAAGAATTAAGACATAAGAAATCAAATATCTTACTGACATTTTAGCAGCTCCTTTAGGACTTACCTTTATTGAAATATTCACAATCATAAGCTAAAATAAAAAGAAAAGAAACACAGTTGCAGGCACTTTGCAGATAAAGAGGTTTTCTATTGCTCTTTACAAGCAAAGCATAAGCCAAATCCTTGGCCTAGTTAGATCATACACAAACATTTATTAAAAACTTATTGCCAAATATTTACTTTACTGCTTCAAAATAAAATACTAGTTTAAACAACACTAATTTAAATATTGTTTTTCTAAAGGGAAATAATAAGCTTACATACCTACAGCTGTCTTTGTGTGACCTCTAGTGGTTAAGACTAAGCTTTGCTGACTTACCATGCTCACATTAAAACAAAGGTACCAAACTCAAGACTAACCCTCTAGCTCTACAGCAAATTTGCTATGTCTCTGAGCAAACTGCATACTCCCTCTATGCAACTGCAAAGTTGGAAAAATATCTACTTCCCTCTATTATTTATATCTTGCCCTTTTTAATCACATCTTTGGAGAAGTGAGTGTCTACTTTTTAGGTATTTGCACTAGATGCCATAGAAAAAGGCCTCTGATTTTTTTACAACTACTAAGAATTGTGGAACAGGGATACCAAGATAATGGCAAAGTCCTGCTTAAAAACCTACTTTGCTTTTCTTCAGAAGACCTTTATATTTCACACTTGCTCTGGGGGCAGTAGCAAGGCAGCTATGTTTCCTAGACACTGTTAAGTGAAGTCCTTCTGAAGATGGAAACTACTTCAGTTCTTAACTTTGTAACTTTGGTTTGAGGAATGCATGCTGTATCCTAATGTAAGCTTCCCACTTCTTTTATTAAAAATAGAAGAGTAGCACCCACAAATATGAAACAGCATGTAATCTAGCTAGACTAAAACAAACACAGAGGGCAGTAAGAGGCACCTAACAGCATGGCTTAGTGACTCAATTCATGACTCGAGGTGACTTGAAGAGATTGGGGTTTTGGCTCCAAGCCTCAGGAATGCAGACAGTGGTAGCCACTAGCAATGCTAGTTATGTAAACTTACGACACACTCTAGGGGACCTCCAGTCTACAGCAACTCCATGCTGGCAGCACTGATGAGCATATGCTGATACACTTGTACAGAAACACTCACAGTCACCTCCTTGGTTACAACCACACGTATCTGTCAAGCAGTTTGAGTAAAACCAGGTGACATCAATCTGGAAATACAAATATCACTTATCAAAAATACTCAGAGACACTGGCAATCATCTCAATATAAAGCTGTAACTCTTTCAAAATGTAATATATAAGACTTTGAAGTATTGAAGATTGTAATTTAAATGTTTCCTGAAACATTAGAAAAACAGTTTATTTGAACACATCATAAAATTTTGTACAATGCTTAGTGTGCATTTTCTTAATGGGTCATTGATTTAATTGTGTTACTGAGATGATGTGAGCTTTCGTTTTGTACTATTTACACCATAATAAACTACAAAAGCTAATGAAAGAAGAAGTCTCTCTAAACCAATCACAAATCAATAAATCTCAGAAGTGTTAAGAAAGATAGATATAAAATGTAAAAAATAATACAGTAGATGGGAAACTCTTCATGTGAGAGTGCTTCATTCTCTTCATATTACACAAATATACAGGCAAATCTGTGATTCTTCCCTTAAGTCATTTTGAAGTCATCTTAAGTCTCAAAATTTCAGAGAAAGCTGTCAATGCTAATTTGCTTTTTGAAATGTTAAACTTCCTACATGGATTTATACTCCAGTAATACTTAAGACACTTATGAAAACCTTAACATATTTGAGCAAAATAAAGCAAGTGGTTACGCTTATACAAATAGTGCTTGGGATGAAGAGAAAAAGATAACACTAATTGTGTATACTTTTAGCTGCATTAATTACAAATGGGACTAACAGGACTGCTCATATTGTAGAATGCTAAACTGGTGCCAAAGTGGCTTACTGTCTAGGTCAGTTAAGTGCAGATAGTGCTTAGAACATGTCCAGTTAAATTGAAGCAGAAAAGGTATGGGTTAGACATTCTTTGTATTCTCTTTTGCTATAGTAGTCAGAATTATTATGTCACTGGAAGACAAGATGAAGATTTAAAGTGATGCCAGTTGAAGAATAAAGTTTCTCTCTAGCGATACGATCACCTTAACATCTTTCTATAAGTGGCCACAACTCACCACTGGATGGCAAGCTTCAAATGCTTCACTTAACAGTATTCCACATTCCTTCTTGGCAAATGGCTCTCTAAGGGGATTCAAACTGCATGGATTTCGAATGTCAGAGCTGTCAACACACTAACCAGAAAGCAAAACTAAGGTGAGAAACTTGTCTGATAATAAAGCTGCCATGCAGTCCCTATCCACAGTCCTTATACACCTGACTAGTGTAGCTTACATAAATAAAAAGTTCACTTGGACAACATACATTAGAAGTGTCAGAAATTAATTTTTTTTTACTGTAACTACTAGGAAGGAACATTTCTATGAACAACTATGAACAATGCTAGACATATGACATTTTAAAAGTTCAATTTTTAACTTTACAGCATACAGAAAGAATATTTTTTTCCTTCCATTGCTATGGTTTCATAGTTAAATATTTCCCAGCTATGAAAGATCAGTGCAACTGACACCACAGTCTAAAGTGAACCCACAGTTCTCTCATTATGTAAAAAAGAAAGTTACTTCACTGTTCAAACAACATCTTCAAAAACACTTGTAGATTCAGAATACTGTAAAGTATTTTTCTCCACATTAGAGTGCTGTGTAGAAAAAAAAGGTGACTTTCTTCTTAGTGGATTATTTGTAAGAAGCACTGATATTGCCATTTGCATTGCTGCCTGCCTGACACTTCCAAGAAAAAAATTCTGATTTCGTTCTAGATAAATTATATGATGAATGAGCAAAAAATCAAGTAGCAATCACATTATTTTCACTACGTACCTCTACAGCTGTCCAGCTGTTTCCGAACTCTTGTGAGTTTGTTAATTCAAAATTATCTGGAGTCCTCAATTCATTTACTGTCTTCAAATCAAAATTTCCACATAAACCAGTCAATTTACCCTGAGAAAAATAAGATATATGTAAATAAATATTAAAATGTATTTCCACATGATACAAAACACTACAACCCACAACCATTTTCAAAAGTTGAAGTTCCTGTCTTCAGTTGCTTAATTATAAATCTGTCAGGATCTGATCCTTTTCAGACAAAGCAGTTCAGCTCTTTGTGACAATAAAGTTGTGGAAAATATTTTAACAACATCAGTATTTCTTCGTTTCAACTAAGTATCTCCAACGAGTTTATCTTTTGTTCCAAGAAGTAACCTGTTTGCTAGCTGTGTGCTTTTCTTGTGCTTCAGAAAAATACCACCTGCTCCAGTATGTAAGGAATGAGTACTGAAGGAGAATGTTGCCTCAAATATATTTGTTTCTGTTGTGAGACAAGTTAGACAGAAAAAATACTGATTGGGGTAAAAAAGTAAAGGACAAGTAACATTTTAACTGACAAAGCAATTGAATGCTTCTCTTCCTTGACTCTGAGTTCCTACATGATTTCTGACACATTGTCTACTCTTTGAACAATGATAACATGCCTTACTTAAAACTTGCATAAATACTTGAAAGAAATGGCAGTAAGAACATTAATGTCCACTTACCTGCCATTGATGACCCATCTGTACATGAACTGTTGTTCTCTGATCCCAAAGAACAGTGATGTGCTCATCAGGAAAATGAACAACAGTGAAAAATCCAGCTTTCCATAACTGTATTTTTTGGAGTTGGTCTATGTAAGTAGATAAGCTCTGTTTGAAACAAACAAGGCAGTTTATAATGGAAGTAATGTCTTCACAAAATGCTCACTGGACAGGAAATGAACAGTAAGATTCTCAGACAGAAGTCCAAAAACTGACATGAAGTCACATAAAGATAAATGCTTAAACAATAGTGGTCTGAATTTTAACTGTGAACTATGTAGGATTTTCCCATTTTAAAAGCTTAATTTATATGAAATTTACAGGATGGGTAACTGCAACCAGATTGATAAGTAAAATGTTAATGGTTCATCTAGGAAGCAAAAAGTTAGTCTTAAGATTCTTGGTTACGATTTTCACTTAATCAAACATCGTTGCATTCAGGTGGTCTTAGCCACGAGCTGGTTTTGAATATGGATAGGTATAGAGATGCATGGATCATCTTCTTGAAATAAGGAATTTTGTCCAGAGACTGTAATTTTATTTACATAAAGAATTACTCTCTCCATCCAGTAACAATCAGATTCAAAATTATTCGTATCATGGATTAAGATGTCTGCTTTAATTATATCTCATAAAAAGAGATACAACTTCCTTTATATAGTCAGTCTATAAACTGCAAATAATTTTATACTAAAATAAATAAAAATATGCCATATTTAAAGCAATAGTTTGCAGTTCAGTCAAAAAAGAAAATGAAACTCAAGCTGTGAAGGACATATCAGGGACTGCAATTTTGTTTTTTAGTTGTATAGGAATAGTCCTCCTATACATTCCAGACTAGAGGAAACTCATAGTTCTAATGGAATTAACAGCAAGACTCCCACTGATTTCAAAATACCTGGATTCTCCTACTACAGTAAACAGGAATTTAGTCTAAACAAAAGAAACACGATCATCTCATCCAACATTTCTGTGAGGTGCAGACAAGATTTTGTTTAAGCTTTCCATTGAACAACCTAGATGTGATCAGCATTGATGCTAGAGGTGTTTATGCCTCTGCTACTTCAGTGGCATGCTATGTATTTTGCTAACAAAAGGAAAAAACACCCAGAGAAGTACATATGCTACCTTTTACTCAGTGCTAAAGACTGAAACTTACTGGATTTCCAGTTTCATCATCAAAGATTAAAAAAGATTTTCCAACATTAATGAAAATGTTTTTTCTGCAAATGATTCCAGTATTAAAGCAGTTAATATTCTCAATAATAACAGAAAAACTGGTTGAAGAAGTACCCTGAAGAGAAAGGAGAAAAAAAAAAAAGAAATGGACACTTTATATGTGGACACACAACATAGTAATGCAAATAGATATACTGTTATATAGTTGAAGTAGCAGAAAATCCAGTGTATAATTATTATGTTACATAGAATTCAAAGTCTAAGCAACATCAAAGCTTAAAAAGAGTATGTAGGATGCAAGGAAATGTACAGACTGGAAAAAAAGTAGAAGACTAGTTTTTAACAGGTAGTCTTACAGTCTTTACAAAAAAAAAAAGCCTCACCTTAACCAGGTAAGCCTTACAAGTTCCAACAAAGTCAAATGTCAGTCCATCAAACGTTCGGTAATGCCGATCCCCATAGGCAGTACACATAGATGGGCAAGGATGGAAGGTGCACTGAAATGATCCATGCTGGCAAATGCTGAAAAATGTATGACCAGTAATGGTAATATCAACTGTAGCCACAGACAAATGATTATAGCTATTGTACTGAGAAGCAAAAGCCATGCAAGTATGACAACTGTGGACAGAAGCATTCTGAAATGTTAACTAGAAGCAGCATATATATATTGATTTGCTAAAACAAAAAACAGTACATATTGAACTCTCGGGTTTTCTGTTAGAATTTATAGGTGCCAGAATACATAGACACCAGAGGACATGTCTTCTGTTGACACAAGAAAACGCACAATACCACTTAAAGCAATTAAAATTTATTCTCTAGTCACTCACATCAATAATGTGTCACAGAGGGTAAGCTTTATCAGCTTCTCACAGAGCATTTGATTCTATGTGAGCTGAATTTTAGAATAAACAAACAATATGTCCTTTTACTCAGGATCTTTATTCACTCTTCTGGAACAAGAATTTCACAGAAGTACAAAGGAAAAATTTCATGTAGCAGTACTTCGTTGCTTGGGTTGCTTAAAAGAACTGTCGCTTGGGTTGTCTTTTTGTTGTTGGGCTTCCAGAATAGTTAAAGTTCTGTCTGTGGTCACCTTAAGCATCAAAATGCTTTTGTCACACATATACTAGGTGACTGTTCAGACAGTGAGGCTTTGTAGCACTGGATACTATGTCTACATCACCGTGCTGCAATCTGAGTAACATTTTCAGAAATGACAGAAGATTTCTGAATAATGGATAGAATTTCATTTTCTATATCCACAAGTCATTTTAAAAAAAAAAAAGTGTTATTTTTTGTTTCTAAATAACCTGGACACTCAAACTTCCCTTGATAAAGACTGAAAGAGTAAGTGCTGCTTCTCATGCCCTCTGTAAGATACTAGGTTTTAGTTTTACTCTTAGCCTATTCAAATCCTCCTCCACATGCTGATCTGTTACAGTCTGATACAGAAACATTTACTAACATGTAAAGAGTAGGGGACTCCTTTCCATACTTTTTCAGGAGTCTTACTGCATTTACAGTCAAAAGGAAGGGCTTAAAAGGTATACAATATCTTCATAGACCTCTGCATTAGTCTAAATAAACTGTTACCAGAATCTAGAGAGTCCTAGTTGGAAAACCAGACTACTAGCACCTTCAAAACTGTGACTAGCTTTCTTTAAAAAAGTAATTCCAGGAAGTATTTGTTTAAGAACACAGAAGGCCCCATTCAGCCACCCACAGACACTAATCAGCATTTACTCAGTGGTCTCAATATATGACAGCAAACCACAATAGCTAACTGCACCACCCATCTTACCTTGCACAACACAACACCAAAATGCTGCTCTGATACCTTCAGTTAGTGTAAAAACCTTTTGTGTACAATCTCACCAGCACATAATTTCAGGCAGTTGCACTGAAAACCATACGTGGGAATCGTAGAACCTCAGTTCAGCTAGAACTCAGAGCTTAGGCTGAATATTCCCGACACTCCACTGGTAGTTTTGCCAATTAAGAGATTAGTTTATTTGCCTTTTTACTGTTCAATAACCAGATTAATAGTTATGTTTCTAAGACTATATTACATATGAATAAGATGGTATTTAGTGTCAATGCGCTCTATTTCTGTGCACTAAACACTGATGTCATTCTAACGGCTATGAGTGCCTAAGTGGGTTTGCTTGTACAAGAGTGTTCTCATGCTTTGCGTAAGCAAAAACACACACTTCCCTTGACATAGCAAATATACCCCTGCATGTGTGTACAGCAGTATCAAAGACTTTCTGCTTTTTGCATTAAGCACAGCTTAATGCAGACTACCCATCTTCCAGTGGAAATGACTGCCAAAAAGCCATTATCACTTACTCTGTCTTTGCTTCTAGAGGTGGAAGACTAGAGTAGCCATGACAATGTAAAGAATTTGTAAAGAAATCAATGGGCCTGGCCTCAAAAAAAAAAAAAAAAAGAGGAGGCTAAACATCCAGTGTCTTTCTGCCTGCACTGCTGCTGCCTTTGGTGAAGTCTCATATGGATTAAATAGGATAGAATAGTTATTTCTGATGCAAGCAATCCCACACCAGGTCCAATTGGAGAGGCCTTTGGAAATAAGCGGGTGAACAATCCGGGTCGCTTTACCTGCCTGCCCAGTGGAGATGGCTTGTAAGTCGCTTCACCAGTCGACCAAAGGGCTACAAGTATCTTCTAGAGCAGATACTGAGGACCTGACGAGAGGCAGAGGTAGGCAGTCAGCACAAGGCTGGAGGGGGCAAGGACATCCAGACATGGCAGTGATCAGTGCTGACTGGACAAGCCTTCACCATACTAAGCTGTACTGAACTGCGTAGGGCAGGAGCAGTAGTTTACCAGGTTACACGAGTTAAATGTTCCCGGTAAGCTAAAAGAAGGGGACAAAAGCAACTGTTCTGCGGAGAATCTAGATGCTACATTACTACCATAATATCTTGAAGCTTGGTGTTACAGCTGGTTTTTCTGAGGCTCTGGTAAGACAAACAATGCCAGCTTGAAAAATTCAACAGCAGTCAAAGACGGAAACAGGCAGGGCCCATTATGAAATGAATTTGTTTCAAGGTCATGCAGATGTGATATGTTTTCACATCTTAGTTCTGATGAAGCTTATTGAAATGGAAGCGTACCACGTTCTACTGAGAGTGCTCAAAGAAACTTCACAGAATAACCTAGCTCTCGGGCATTTACTGCACCGGATAGCAAGAGGAGTAAGTTTCTGCATGTATCTGAATGATCCTATCACCTATTGTCTATTGGAACACTTCCTTTAAAAGTCAGTTGACTTATCTGTTATGCTATCCACACACGAAAGTAGCAACTGATTTATCCCTTACTGTGCTCAGTACATGATGCTGCTCAGTTCTCTCGTTGATTTATCATTGTAGTAGGTGTATGCTTTTGGCTGTGGGGTTTTGTTTTGGGTCCCTACACTGCTCAGATTAAATACTAAATGTGAAATAGAATAAGTAAAAAGCTTCAATAAATGTCACTCAGGTGTAATACTTGAAGGATTTTACCTATACTTTAGGAACACTAGCCAGGGAATACTAGTTTAGTTTACCTTGATAATTGTCCTGGAGTGATTAAAATTCAAGAAAAGAGTGTACGTCATGTTCCCTTTTGAACTTTTGTTTTTGTTTATTGCTGTCCCCGTTTCATTGGGGAGAGGGGGTATTGTGGCAAAAATCCTCTCAAAAGATTGTTCTTTTGACCCTAGCTTCTGGTCAAACTAGGACAATAATAAAAAAGATTTTTCTAAATCAAGTTTTATTTTAAAATCCCAAATAACTTATTTTGTTATATAAAAGCTTCTTAAAACAATAAACCTAAAAAAAAAAAATTACAATTTTAGTAGCTCTTCGAACAACTGTAAATACAAAATTAAGGTAAAATACTTACTAGAATGTGGTGTGAAATTTATGATTAAGAAACATTAAGGAATAATCAATCCAAAAATAAATATCTAAAATAAAATAATCATCTAAACAGATCTCTGCTTACCATGTATGACAGGAAGAAATGACTTTGTCACCTGGAAAGTATTCCTTTCCTTTCCACGAACATGGACATTCAACTGCATCCAAGCACCCATCCCCATGTCTAACAAGACTACCAAAAAAAAAAGAACAGAAACCATACATTCTGCAGAAGTTCGTGTGGTATTTAAGAACAAAAATATTTATTAAACTTTTAAATTATTAGCATTATAATTGAAAAGCACATATTTTAAATCTTCTGAAATAGAAAAGGCACTATTTTATTAATAATTGCATATGATTAATTTGGTCATTTCCTTTCACAGGTACCTGATTATTTCATCTTTAGTAATTGCTATCAGTTTGGACACTAGCCTTTCAACCACTAACCCTGTGACAACTTATTCATTAACACGCGAATTCTGAGGTGAGGGAAACAAAGGTTTCCCAGACCTGTAAATTTGACCAGATTTCTTTTACCTTAGCAAATTAACTTATCATTAACTAAAGCCAATAGGTCTTCCAAGAGCTGTAGAAGCCATCATGCCCTTTGCTCTAGTGGTACGTGCTCTTACTACCAAAAACCAGTGGCTTATTTATTCAATGAATTTTTAAATGAGGATTTCTTCTTGTTGAAAACTGTGAATGTAAACTCTTGATAAGCTACAGCAGTATCTTTCACTCTAACTGCTGGAGTCCTATTAGTTTTTTGTTCTGTATCTATTCCTATACAGGATCCTGTTCACTGCAACATAAGAAGCTGGACCAACATGCAAGTTATACAGCAAAAGGATTTCTCACAGGCACCATACAACCTACAGTTACCCTTCTTTCTAAATGTTAAGTTTTGAAATGTGTTTGTAGTGGAAAATAGAATCTCTTGAAACAGTACTGTTTTCAGTGCTGGTTAGTTTCTCAAGTTAAGTTTCTCCAGAATTCCAGTACTTTTCTGTAGTAATAGAAGTTTTATACAGATTTTCCTATGGTCCTAACAGTTTTCAGAAGAAAATGGGCTTGGCATTTCTGAGGTTTAGCACTGTAATTTGGGCAAGATACTGCACCACAGAGAAGAGATTGTAGGAGTGAGGCACATCCGTTACAAACAAGGAGATGATGCTATTTTGTTTCCAAAAGGAAAGATGTCAACATTGCATTTATCATGGAACCTTTCATTTACTCATATTAATGAGCTGGTAATTTGTTAATTATGATTTAGACTCTTCTTCAGTGGTTTTTTTTTTATTGGATGGGAATTTACAACTCTATAGCTCCTTTTAATAGGAATGTGCAGACTCCATAAAACCTCCTCCCTCATTAAACTGAAAAACTGGAATTTTCCCCCAAGGTATGTCAAGTGCTCTTTGTAATCCATACTCATTTCAAGTATTGTGTCACTTGAAGACAATTAACTGAGACTGAAATTCCCACTGGTTTAAAGCTGCTTGGAACTGGACAAGGCACATTCAGACACAAAGAGCACCACACTGACAAGGTAAAAGAAAATGCAGTTTTTTCCGCACATTATTCCCCTGTCAAAACCAAGTGCTAACAGCTTTCTCTCTTGTAAAGCCAAGCAAATGGATGTATTTCAATGATCTAAGAATTCACCACAAATACACTACAGAGAGCCTTTGCACAGCTCCCTTTGAAGTATTGGACATTTTTCTTGATGCCTATACTAACTGTCCCACCTACAATGAACTGCTTCTGTTTCCTGCTCTTCTTGCAGAAGAGGACAGAAAAGAAGAACTGGGTTGTTGTGTTATGGAACTGCAAAGAAAGTACATTTATTTTTTGGGAACTAACTTCAGTCCAATACTTTTAGCATGCTGTAATTCCACAGCCATAAGAAACAGAAATAAGCATAAACCACAGTGTAGGTAAATTCGAGTTCCTGAAACATCCAAATACAGGAATAGCAATGCAATCTCTGTAACAGAATTGCACAGCAGAGTGCATAGCCCAGCATGTTATCCCCAGGGGGGTAACCCCTTTTTTACCTGGAAAACATTAAATCTGTCTGAGACATCTCTCTAAAACTCTGCCCTAACGAGAAAAAGGAAACGATTTAAAATCCTTAACACGATAGCAGCAGCAGAACCATCCAGTAGAGATGTGTGAACAGAACACTACTTTTATTTTAATGCTGGGTCATTCATTGTTTTCTTTGTGCAAATTAAAAAGTGATGGATTTTAGGAAAATATTTCAAGAGTATTTTCAGCACATGCATCTAAGATTTAAAATACCTTTTTGAGGGAAAGCACACTGAAAATACCACCTAGGAATGAAGAAACAAGCCTCTCTCAGCAAAATGTTCAAATAAGAGGTTAGATAACTAAAAAAAAAAATTATCTAGGTAAACATGATTCTGTTGTAGTACAGGGATTGGATCAAGTAATTTCAATGCCTTTTCTATATTCCTGTTATTTTAATTATTGTGAGGTATGAGACCTTTGGCTCCACCTGCCTCTAGATTTACCATTTCTTGCATCTTAAACAGCCCATGTCGTCATGTGACAAGAATTCACAAGTTGGATGGCCAACCTTCGACACGGCAAATTCTCCAAGTAGAAATGTGTTATGCCCTCAGCAGAATCAATTTCTCAATCACTACTGAGCGTAGTCATCTGTCTATATTTGTGCACCAAAAGATGTTATCTTTCTGTACTTACCCTGGTGGGCAGACACAACCTGACACACAAGGAAGGTGTGCTGAGAAAGTGAAATTCAGCAGCTGATTCTCACAAGTTCTCTCTCTACTGAGCTCAAGATCAATTTGTGGATTACTGCAGTTAATATATATCTGTCCATCTGGGCAGCTGTGTGCTGGGGAAAACAATTGACAAACATTCTTCACATCTGAAATTTTGTACTCTATAAAGGTGTTCAATAGGATGGACAATATTTAAGACAAGTCTAACATCCAATAAACCAATAAACTCCAATCACCTGTCTCTCCTGAGCATTATTAGCTTCACAGAACCCCTGTAAATCCCAGGGAAAATACTGAAATTAATGCAGTCCTTTAGTAAGTGACATGACTTTCTACACAGTTAATCAGAAATCAGCCCTCTAAAATAGAAATTGAAAGTATTACTAAAGGTTCTGCTGTTTGCCATACAGCTAAGCTTGTTTACATTAACTATCTTAAATTAAGTATTTTAAAGCACTGGGGAAAAATAAATTGCTCAGATTTAACAGCATTTTGGACAGTTCTGCTGCTGCTTTGCACCAGTCTTGCTTTCAATCAAACATATAATTCCTGAAGTATGGCTCCCCTCCTGCAAGTTATTAATTTGTACATATTGCACAATCTTCTACTACAGCTAACAGGTTCCATAGAAATTGAAGGATACACGTTCATTGGAAGTAAAGTATCTTCTCTCCCTTTCTATTCACTCACCTATTATGTTGTTATCACAATTCATTACTCCATCCTGGCAATGGCTGCAATAAAAATACATTAAGATTTAATTAAATGAAATATTAATGTTTTCTGTTTAAGAATAAAGCATACAGTATGAAGCCATACAAACTAATTACATAAATGTTTATATTGAACATTAGAATTGTGCCTTCTCCTAACACCTAAAGAATATTAGCTACATGTTACCAGTTAAAATGCCTTGGTTAACACAAAAGCCATACAGAAATCCAGCTCTATAGCACCCCCAAGACATCAGTGCACTAAGAATAAACCAAGGCATGCACGTAGCAATTATCATTATCTAAAACAAAAATACAAGAAGGAATAGCAGCAAAACAAAACACTAAATAGACATATGTTCCAACAAGTTCTAGGCACATATTCCATATGAACATTCTTAACACCACTACAAAAGCTCCATTTTCCTCACCATCAGCGTAGAACTCCGCTCAAAAACAAGCTATTATTTTATGTGAAAATCATGACAATAACAACAGTTCTTAAGGTAAGCCCCCAGCATTGAATGGAACACTGTTGAGCTATTTTTTTTTAATTGAGCTTTTCCCCCAAGCAAAACAGTAACATAGATTGATAAATTAGTCTTTTCTCAACCACTCCCATGTATCAAGAACAAACTATCCACCTGAGAACACCCCACAATACCATGAATTTCTAAGTCATTTATAACAAAATGAATGTTTATTATTTTAGTGTTCTTGGCTCACAGGAGGAAGTTTTTATCCTCATGCTGTCTCAGACTAATTTTGCTTCAACAATATGATAGGAATCTGGAATAGCAACCTACTGTGACTATGAGACCCAACTGGAACTGCAGTTCATAATCAGAACCTAAAAAAATTAATACTCTGTGCTAATCAAGAGTCAAAGAAAAATTGTAGGTTACTGTATCATAAAGCTTATAGTATATATACCCATTCACGTGTTAAATTTTACACTGACAGGAACAGACAAAATTTTTCCCCTACATGACACAGTTCAGTAAAGAAACACAAGAAGTGCATAGAACTCAACCCTAACAATATACCATATGCAGGGAAGCACTAAGCAACATAATATCATCTGCCCCTCTCAAATTCCAGTCAGAACAGCCTAGTACTTCTGTAAAGCTGTAGCAGATCTCATACCAACACACTGTCAGACAAAAACGTAGCAGCAATGGCTTCATTTCAGCTTCTGTGCTTCCCTAGAGAACCTGAGCATTTAATTTACATACGTTGTCGTCGTGGCTAGGCTTCGCGAACTAAGATCCAGGGAGGGCTCCATCCACACTCCTCCTCAGCGCCNTACATATTAATTAACATATTCACATTTAACAAGCTGCCAGATCCCAAATAACTCCACTGAAATCAGGTAGATGGTTTTCACCTTCAGTTTTTCGAAAAAACTGCATTTGTGGATGACCACATGATCAGTGTGTGTTCAGTCAGAGATCCACCACAGTGCTTAACACAATTAGCTAAACTAAACCCTTGAGGAAGAGGAGGATGAAAGGAAACAAATCTAAGAAACTACCAGGAGAAACCCCTTCCCACGACTACCAGTGGTGTCTGGGACGTACTTCATGAACTAAAATATCCAGAAAGGCAGGCAGTGTACTCAGACTTTGCACATCTCCATATGCAGAATGGGTTGCCAGGCTCTCCAAAGAATCTGCTCTAAGGTAAAGATAAGCTAACTCGATGATAAAGATATATATTTATAACACTCAGTATTCATGGACACTAGGCTGCTGACAAGAGTCAGAATGAGTGTGCGGTTTTACCAAGTGTCCCCATTGCAAGAGATGTCTGACAATATTAATCTATTATATGGCCCTTACAAACTAAAGTATTACACTGATCTATCACAGGCATGATTTGGCCTGTTCTGATTTTAATTAAGTGCTGTGCTTTTAAATAACTGATTCAGGCAGTGAGAGCTCAAACATTACTTGAAGAAAAAATTTTGAATGCTTGTTGCTTACAGAACTTGTTGTCCACATTACTTAATCTTTTCCAGACAAAACTAACTGTTGCAAAAGGATGTGTCTGGCAATAGCCAGAATACTTTAACAAGTTTTCTTCTCTAATGTCAAGACTTTTATGATGCAAATGGAACAGCAAGAGGACAAGAACAAATGCTAAATGTAAGCAACAAAGACACTTCTTTACCTTCGCCTACAGTTGACAGTTATTTGTGTTTTTTCTTAGTTGATAAAACCTAAGTTCTACAGAAGCTCTGTCCAAACATGGCTAGAAAACTGATGTGGGTTTACTCTGTGTGTTTCATTTTAAAACCACCAAAATAACAACAAAAAAACCAAGAGGCTAGCCAGAATGATTTGACAGAGCTCTTAAAGAAATGCCCTTTAGTATGGGGAAAAGCCCCAGTCTTGTATCTTACCATCTGCCCAAAGATGTCATAACGTTTTCTCCGGGGGGATAGTCAATTCCTTGAAAATAACAAGGGCATTCATTTCTGGAGTACATAAAAAAAAATAAAAATATATAACTGATTAACTTAAAGGAAGAAAAAAAAATTCCCATTGTCCTAACTCCTGTTCAAAGTTCAACTGGTTGCTTTGTTGGTTTGGGGGAGATTTTTTGCTTACATGATTGGAGGTTTTGTGGTTATTTTATTTGTGTTTGGTTGTGTTTTTACTGTTTTGGGTTTTTTTTTTTAAGTACAAGAAATTGACTTCAGTAACTACTGATACATACTGCCATATAACTCAAGCACATTCCAAACCAAATCAGTAAAAAAGCAGAACCTCTACATAATAGCCACCTTTTGTATCTCTCATATGCCAAAAACTAGATAACATGTACCATCTAACTTTGGTGAAAGAGCTATTTTTGATCAACATACAGGTTCTATACAATTCTGTGATCCTCACAAGTTCACAGACTAATAAAAATCTACATGTTTATAGCTTTTCACTCTGCCTTGCAAATGTAGTGGCCTAAAAAAAGTGAGCATGACTATTAGAACTGCAACTTCACCTACCTCTGTACACATTGTTCAGTCTTGGAATTCAAAAAAGTTCCAGAGGGACAAGCACAGCCTTCAACACAATCACTGCTGCATGTCTCTGGCACAGACAGCGCTTGGCAGGTTCTGCCACAGGTAGATACACAAGTACTGTACTCCTTTGTGTCTTCACATGAAAGAGCTGTCCAAATAACACACATCTCTTGAATTACAGGGCAAGAGACTCAAGTACCTCCCAAAAGTTCTCTGATAAATATCTCTATTCTTTCATTCCCAATCACATTAAATTCCACTAAAATTGCTATCTTGGCACTATGCTGTGTAAACTACACAGATGTAAATCTACAGTAATAACAAGTACAGTGAAGTCTGCAGAGTTAATCCAGATTTACACTGAGGAAAGTGAACAGTTGAAAGTTTTCTTCCTCTAGCTCTAGAAACACTTGCCTTATGTACATGGGCTTTGGGAAAAGAACAGCATTTTCAAGAAGACATTAAGTGCATACTTTGCAGATGCTGCATAACAACTACTTAACTTTTCTTATATATATATCCTATACAGCTTTCCTTAAAGATCTGACGTTCTATAAATACTGAAAAGATTTACAGATTTTAAACCCAACAAGCATGATTTTTTAAAATGTGTTCTAATAAAACTGTATTTCTAGCAAAAAAAATTAAATGTTTTTAATGCTTTGTTCAGTCGTAGTGGACACAGCCATTCATGCCATAATGACTGCAAGCAAGCCAGTCTTTTCAGACATACTGGTACTACAGCTTGAGATACTTAAGCTGGCTTTATCATGCATTACAAATGGATAATTACATGGTGTGATAAAAACTATCAGATGTTAAATTATCATATGTTTGTAACAAACTATTTTCAGCTTTTTTTATGAAGCATAACCTACTGAAACATCAGGGGTGTCAGTTCAGGGCTTTTTTTATAGGGTTTCCTGTTCAATTTTTTTTTTAATGTACATGAATTTTAGTTCAGTTTCCGATGGTTATTCTCAAGTCCTCAAACAGTAATTACATAAGACTAGAAGTGAGAGGCAACTCACCACAGTCTGGGACACCTCCTCTGAAATCTATTACAACTCCAAATCTTCGGCAATGATGAGCATAATGGGCCAGAGCAGAGCAAAAACAAGCCTGTCCACACTTGCAAGTGTCTCTTCTGCACTGCTCAAAATAGGCAACAGGACTCAAATAGGGGTAGCACGGAGCAAAAAGTTCTTTCGTAAGTATGCTACAAGCTTCCACCGCGTAAGACGCTACACAAATAACAGATAAAACTGTTTCAGTGAGGGAACTCCATAAAGACTGGAAATAAAATTGTCTTCTATACAATTCAACTGATCATGGTTGTATATTACTGCCATATTTCTCTTTCTAGCTGGCAGCACATTAACATCTGTCTCCTAATCATTCTCCTCCTCAGCAGACAACTAAATCAAATGTTTCACTTGTTCAGTATTTAAAAAAATGCAATACTTATGAGTCTCCAACTCAACTAGCAGCATCACCTATACTAGACATACTACCAATCTTTAATGCATGTCTAGCTTTACACACTGCAACTGCATACCAGAAATACAAGAGGGATATTTCAAGTGCCTCTGCAACTATTGAAAAATGTTTCAACAGTGGTCTGTGTTATTTGTTTGGGACTGAACTCAACAAACGCTACCTATATATATATTCTTTTTTACAGTGGGTAGGACTGGTTATTAGTTTACTTGATCCAACTAGGAAAACTAGTACAGAAGTATAAATACATTTGTCAGTAACAATTGACCTTCACTGCCCACCTGCCTGCAGATGAATATCACATGGATCCATTTGTGAACTATCATGCACAAGAACACATGCTGACGAAGTTTTCCACGTGTTTCCAAACAGCTCTGGAGTGCTTTCAGTTACTCCAACTGGAGATCTTTTACAAAACAGAAGTCAGTCACAAAAGATATAATGAAATTTACAGAATGGTCTCAGTTCTACCACTCCCTTCAGCAGCGCTCCCCTTCCCCTGCTCCATATTCTCAGGCACTCTCCCATAAGGCACTGCCAGTTTAAGTTTCAGGACTCTTCTCTCTTTCCAGGCAAAGGCCCAGAGAGAAAAACAAACAAACAAACAAAAAAGATGTGCTCTAGAGCCAACAAATACTCTGTAAAGAAGGACAGATCAAAACAGACCATGCTGCACTAGCACACCAGAGGAAGGAGCATCAATGTCCTGAAATTCTCTACTCTCTTACTCATACTTCTGCCTCCTTAGTGATGTCTGATCTGTTTTTATCTCTCCTCTACCTATAATTTCCTGTCTGTTCCTGGGTAGTTGACTTCCCAGGCTCTCCAGCCCCCGCAGGAAAGAGGAAAGAACAGAAATTGCAGGGTACAGAGATATAACTGCAAATGCAATTGGATAGATATCCAGGAGGCCCGGGTAAGCAGAGATGCTTCAGAAGCTGAAAGCTAGAGAAACTGGACAGCAGTAATTCCAACTGTGGTGCTCAGGCAGCTCTGACCACTTTACATTGCAACACAGCTACATGAAGCTCAGGCAAAAGCCAATTCCTATCGCTGGCCTGCAAACACAAGGTAGGTTCTGCCAGAGAGAGCAGATCAGAGCAGAAAATAGGAGCTGGAGAGAGATAAAGAGGTTTCCAGAGAGGCAAAGAGTTCCTTATCTAGTCCCCTCTATATTTTGGATAAAACTTGCCATATTATCTAACACATGAGTTATATATTTCACTGTATTTTTATATTAAAATACTTTAAGCAAAATCTAGCTTGATATCCTATAGTTGAAGTTACAGATTTTTTGCTAGCAAACTAAAACCAATCTATCTCACTAACACAAAGCTTCAAAATAAATTATTCTTGGTATCCATTCAGCTTCAGTACACACTTGATCTATCACTCTAACTGTAGGTATTCATATACTGGCAAATAGAAATCTTGCAGCTATTCATACAAAAAATCGTCCTCCATATTTCCATTGAAGGTTCCACAAAGGCCCACAGTATCATCTTTCCACCGTCCATCAGCTTGAAGATAAAGCCTCAGTCCTTCTCTGTCATACAGTATCTGTATTCCAATGTGTGTCTTCACTTGAAGAAATACAGAGGAGAGTTTCCGTATTTCAAATAACTCTGCAGAGTAAAAATAGAGATTGTTGAAAGGCAAGGCAAATCTCCTTGTAATCTGCATTTTATTGTTATTTCACTGGTTTTGTTTTACATTTGTTTTATGTAGCTTTTCTGTAAGGGGCAAGAGGACTCATACCTTTTCTGTTTAGTTGAGCTGCTTACAGAATAGGAAGAAGAAACTATTCAGTCAAAAATCAGAGAAAAGAATTTTCTCCTCTGAAAAAACTAACCATGTCAATGTGAGGGATGGAACCTGGGCTTTAGTGAGAGACAGAACATAATCTTAACAAAAAGAGACACTAGCCCAATACAGTCACTGAATAACTCCTACCATCAGTAAAAAAAACACATTAGCACTTGGTCTGTGAAATAGTTCCTAAGAAATTAAAAACGTTGACATTAACAATACAACACTTCTGTATGTTACCAATATTGACAGTATCACAACATACATATATGCCATTAAAATTCTGCTTCAGTGCTTGATAGAAGTCATATGTTAACATATTATTCCTTACCATCTGCATAAGGCAGGTTAATTTTGTATTGGTCATACACCAAAACATCTCCTGAATGAGTCAGAGTCACTTGCCGCTTCGGGTCCTGTTTAAGGAGAAGGCTGATTGATTGGATACATGATCCATCCTGGTTCTACAGGTTAGAGCAAAACAAGTTTTTTAAAAAATGAAAAATCTCAAGTAGGATGAATGTTAAATAAGAGTGCAAGTGAAGCTATAATTAGCGAGGAATTTAAAATGTTGAGTTGTATAGTTGTATCTTGCTTCTTAGCAGCCTGCACTTGTACAATATACAGTTTTACAGCAAAGTAAGAGAACTTAATTTGCATGATTTCACATATATGTTTAAATGCAATTCTAATCCATTATGCAAATACAGGTCAGAAGTGGGATTTAGAAAGAGAAACTTAAAATGATTCTTACATAGCTTAGTAGAAAGACACCTGAAATTCATGAGACCCCCTGATTAAAGATCAATTGAAGCAGAGTTAATGCTAACAAACAAGGCTCCATGATCCACACAGCAGCACAGAGAAGACCAAATTTGTACTTTGAAGTGTTCTGATATATTGAGGGTTTTTTAATCATAGAATCATAGAACAGTTACAGCTAGAAGAGAGCTTGAAGATCATCAGTGCAGCCTTTGTCCTAGCCCTATCAATCGCTAAATGATGCTCCCCAATGCAACATCCACCTGGCTCTTAAACACCTCCAGGAATGGGGACTCAAGCACCTCCCTGGGCAGCCTGTTCCAATGGCTGACAACCCTTGCACCAAAGAAATTCCTCCTAATGTCTAGCCTGAACCTCCCCTGACACAATTTCCATCCATTTCCCCTTGTCCTATCACTCTCCACTAGGGAGAACAGACCAATCCCTGCCTCTCTACAACCACCCTTCAGGTAGTTATAGAGAGCCATGAGGTCTCCCCTCAATCTGCTCTTCTCCAGGCTAAACAGGCCCAGATCCCTCCGTCTTTCGTCATAAGGCTTATATTCGAAGCCCTTTACCAGCTTGGGAGCCTCTGTACCCTCTCTAGCATCTCAATGATCCTCTTGTAGCGAGGGACCCAAAACTGGATGCAGTACTCGAGGTGAGGCCTCCCCAAAGCTGAGTAAAGAGGCATGATCACCTCCCTGCTCCTGCTGACAACACTGTTCAGTCCCACTGCCTACAGCAAAGGCTGAGTTATGATAAAATAGTAAAACATTTAGTATCTTCAGCACTGAAAGAGGCTCTGAATAAGAATTTGTTAAATTATCTCTCCCTTTAGACAGTTACACTAAGAGCAAAATTATACCATGAAAAGCACCATTCACAGTGTGAACAGATCAGGATGTTCAGTTCAAAGATTTACATTTTTATCCTACTCTCACTGACTCAGTGGGACTTGCCTAATATAAGGCAAATGGTGCCCTACTCATTGAAAACAATGCCTAGAGATGCAAGGATCTCTGAACACTACCATGTGGCTTTGACAGATGCTGAACTAGCACATCGCTGCTCATCTGTCAGTACTTCAAGTACTATGGACATGCAAGTACACATAGTGGTGTTGTAAAGAGTAAAGACTACATTCAGAATTTACCGTTTCTAAAGACCTTTCACCCACAGTTGAAATGATAAAAGGAAACTTAAATAGCAAATGATAAGAATAACTGGAGATATTTAATCAGTTTAACCAGCTCTCCTGTATGATATAGAAGATAGATATCTGCATTGTGAAGCCATGCTCTTGTAGCTTATCGTATTATTTTGCCTCTTTACTAAGAAACTAGATTTTTGTGCAATATCATTCAGCAACAGTGGCTACAAAGGTCACTAAAATTGTCAGTTTAAAGAATACGAAAACAAAATACCAGCTGGTAGTATAGCAGACCAGAGCCAAGAGAACAAGCCTCCACGGTATACACATTACGACACAACACTGACAAAAGCTTTATTATTTCTTCATGCTGAGACTAAAAAAAGAAATTCTGCCAGACAATTATTCTCTGTTTCAGTTAACTTTTCTCTCACAGCACTGCCAACTTTCAGCAGGTGTTTTCACAGGAATGGCCATTTCTTTCACTAGAAACTTAAAAAAAGTCTATGTTCAGAAGCCCTTCTCATCACACAAACTACAAAGCCAGTGAGATTGTCACCTGAAACTCAGATAAGGTTAAGCTATGCTGATCACTTGACTGATTCTCATTCCACGAAGTGCTTAAACAAAATTTCACATCATTTTGAAATAACTTGTTGCCTGATGACTGTTTATGTCACCAGCTCTAAGGCTCTAGATGACTGGATTCTTTGTAATTCAGAGAGCTAAAATCTCCCCAGGTATTTTCTTCCTACTTTTTTTTTAATCTGCTTGAATGAGATGTGACTGATAAGGGTTTTTTTTTAAAAAGCATATAAAATCTCAAACTACCAAGGAATATGAGATTCTGAAGTACCAAGTCTTCTAGCTTCACACTTCAATTCATTGATTTTTACAAATGGGAACAAGATCATGGATGGTGCCCACCTCCCATCCTCACCACCCCGATTAAAAGATCCTTCAGGATACAAATATTACAAGAAGGTTTGAAGCCTTACCTGTCCACAAGGAGCATTTTGCAAGGATATGGTAAACTCTCCAGACATACGACTTTTTGCTAGGATATACTGGCAGGTAGCTTGGAAAGTATATTTGCGCCCATCAAAGGTCATGAAATGAATGTCTCCTGAAACTGAGCATTCAGCTGACAAACATAACAAATAACATAAGTACATTATGTAGACAAGACAGTGTCCTGCATTCATGGTATAACCAGGTACTAGGAATGCAGGTAGGAAAACTGAACCTTATACTTGCTTTTCTTACGGAGTTCCTACCTGATGCCAGACCATGATACTTAAACAATTCTCTCCCAAAAGTAGGCAGTTGTGTGTGATCCTTATATTCTGAGTATTTGATTTGTGGCTCTAAAACCTGATTTGCAAAAACATTAAGCACTCCCACAATTAACTGGTAACTCTGAGACCAGTGCTTGAATCCACTAGCAGTTGTAAGAACTATGAGACCATAGGTACCTTCAACATACAAAATACTTTTGACCTTCATCTCTGTATCTGCATATCTGTGAAGTGATAATACAACATGCCTCTGGGATGAATTGTGTTAAAAATTAACTGGTATCTGTATTTTACCTACATAGCAGCAATACTGGGGGTGGGAAAAAAGTAATTTTGCCCTAAGTCTGTCAAGTAAAGATGGCATTCAGTTGAATGACAAGAATGACCAGGGAGTGCCATCTACCAGAGACATTATGGTGATGTATAGTGTCCTGGTTTGGGATAGGGAGACATTGCTGTGCTAAGCTGAAAGGCAGATAGCTGCTATTCAGACTATTTTAATATTTAATCTACTTTGTGTGTAGATGCATTTATATGTAGATCAAAATAAAAACAAAAATTATATAGTGAAATATATCACATTAAGATCCAATGGCAGTATTTTACCCTTAGTGAAGATTCAGTTATTAAAAAAAGTATTCAAGACTTTCACATACCTGGACAAGTAAGATTTGTACAAATCCATTTTCCTCCAATGCAAGTACTGAAATCAAAACAGAAAGAATTCATAATTTTTGGGGGGAAGTACATACAAAAATATTTTCAATTCTAGATTCCTAGAGTTCAAGGTGAAAAAATTACTAAATATTACAGTAGTCTCTGCAGTATCTGGAATTTGCTGTTCTTCCACATTAATAGTTGTACAGTTTCTTTTATCTTTCCCTTCATTACAAAACATACAGGTTTTTTATGTAGAAACAGTAACAATTCATCACCTTTACTCAATTCTTAACTAAAGCATGCCTTAAAGAAGCTGTCTGTTATGACCATGAAAGGATTAATTCTACAGTGTAAAAATAAAAACTACTAACCAGTTATTACATTCCTCATAAACCACTGAGCCCATTTCAAAGAAACTTCCATGGTAGTCACAGGGACAGTCCATAGGCTTGACACACAGTTCATTTTCATAAATTAACCCTGGAAGAAATAAAACAATAAGAAAAATTTGAAATATTTGTACAAATGGCTGATCAAACACTAAAAGGTATACCAAGAACAACACAAGTGGTCACGTATGATAATAAAACCCTGAACTATTTGGTAGACATTTTTGCAGAAACAGTGTGCATTTGAGTTACATTCATTTTTTCACATGGACCAAGTCCCTAAATTACCACTAACAATAGTATAAGAAGTATTTAATAGTGAGGGAGAGATGGAGGAAACCACCCCCACAAAAAACAAAACAAACCCACAAAACCCAAAACCAAAGATACAAAGAAACTATGCTGTTCTTTCGATACCTTTACAAACCTCTGCTTCTGTTTTAGGGCACTGATTGGTCCTTATTTCACTATAACAGGGTTTTGACACTCTCCCTCCCCTTTCTTTTTTTTTAATTATTCCATTATTAGAAGGTCAGAAGCTAAGTGGCTTTACTACTTCGTAAAAGATAAAACATATGACAAGGTTGATATACTTTTAAATCATAAGGGTATGAATAAAAAGCAGGACTTAAAGATCCATGGCACAACTTTCTCTGTTCTCTTTTAGGTAGAGTTACACACCCAAGAGATGCTCGTAACAAGGGGGAAAACTTGACATCGAAGTAAACTTTGATAATAACAATAAAGCCTTACTATAGGCCACACTAGTAAATACCTCACTTGCCAGACCAACACAACAGTGTAAGAATCTCAGTATCAAAACCTGTTTCTGGCCACATAAATGAGTTCTAGCCATGTCACATTTTTAAGCAATCCCAGCCACCTGACCTCGCAGGGAAATTCTTCAGAAAAAAACCAAACACCACAAACAAACAGAACACACCAAATGTACAACAACCAAAACAATAATCCCAACAAAACAAGCCACCAAAATAACCCCCCAAAAATTCTAGGCAGCAGCCACCAGAATCAGGATGGCCTCCCTGTCAACAAGGGAGCAAACCCCATTTTTCTGTACTGAAACCTATTCCCACTTGTTCAAGGAAGGAAAAGGCTCTTATCAGTTACAAAGAAAACAGTGACATTCATTCACACTCTGTTGGCACTACATTGATGAAGAGCTTCCTATGAACACCTTAATCAGGCCAGGCCATGCCATATAGGTATGTAAACTTAAGGAAGAACAATCTGAAAGTTATATGGAATCAAGTATATATTTTAGAAGCAAAACTTACCATCTGGGCAGTAACATCCATCAATGCAGGGAAGTTCACTGTCAATGCACTGTGAGTGTTGATGACATGAAACAGGGCAACAGTTAATGCATTCATTGTAGGTCAAGGGTTCAGGACATGTAATCACTGAAAAATAGCAATGGTTAGAGAAATGAAAAGTTATTGTGCTATTGCCTCAGGGCTAAAAAAATGACAGCCATTTCTTTCAGGTAGTTACTTTGATAAGTCAATTGACTATCTATTGTCTAGAACAATGAAATAATGGCTTTCACAACACATACAGAACATAGATATACTCATATTCTGTCCATTAAAGGTGCATTGAGAAGCAGTAACCTTAAAGTTATCTCTTTCAAACTTCATTTTAGAAGTCACAGAAAGTAAGACTTAAGCAAGCCTAGTTCACATTTTTTTTAACTCTCACGACACACAATTTATGTATCAGAAAGCCACTAAGACTTTGACAATGTTTGAAAGAGTAGCTCTGTGAAAAAACAAACGGTTAATCATCTTAAAGAATCTCTGATGTTTTGGTAAGATGGATCTTAAGACATATTCTAATAAGCTTAGTGCTTTAAATACATTCAGTACAAATTAAGATATATGAAAAAGAAATTTCACTGTATTTATGTAGCCTTGAAGTGAGTCTGTAGCTATGCTTTCATTAATAACTATACATGTTCAAAAAAGGAGGAAGGACAAAGAAGTAAAAGTATGAAGGGCACTTTTTTCAAAATACAAGTACTAAGTAGTATTTCAAAGTACAAAAGGATTTGCATACCACACTGCTGAAAGTGCATTCGCCATCCATGAAGTGGCTTTCCTGCTTGGGCACATGCTCTGGCATATTCAGTTAATGCTCGACACCAAGTTGCATTATCAGCTGCTGACCTTACACAAAAATTGATATATTATTTTCTACCTGCATTAAAATGTGCAATCATAACTTCATGAATGCTCCTGCACTGCATACAACCATCTTGTCTGAATCTACTTTAATAATGTTCTAAAATACCATGTTGTTTGACTACATTAAAAGTCTTGGATAAGACTTTCTGCCACACATGAACACAAGTCAATGTATTTGAGACTTGATGCTAATTTCTTGAATAAATTTCATGAGTTAGAGATACAGCACTGTAACAGATCTGACTGAAGGTCTTGATTTTTACCAAAGGAATAGCTTCTTTCAGAAAACTCACAAAAGGAAGATTTCTACCAGTGGGCCACTATGGTACAAGAAGTAGAAATTATCTTCTGTCCTGTGCTGTCTGCTAAATTAACTAGTCAAAACTCCTTGGACAAGGAGCATAGCAAACTGTGAAATGATGGCATAAATCCAAATAGTAATCCAATTCTTCTTTTCATTGGATTAACATATGTCTTGGGGATGCCAAACAGATCTGTTCTTTATTCCTTTTGGTTAAGGTTAGAAATACTAATGAAGTTGCACACTCAGAATGAAAACAGATACCATAATTCAAGGGAAGGTACACTAACAGATCATGGAGATGTCTGAGTCTGATTTTGATCACCCTTATAGCCAGAAAAACAGGAACAATGCAGAAATTTATGTCAGTAAAACTGGAACAAGTGAAAAAAACAAAACAATCAAAGAACATTAGACAAACTAATATGCAGAAAGACAAATTAGTTCTGTTAACATTTACCATTTATGACAAAAGGGCAATATTTTTTATAATAGCTTTGGACTTACCCAAAAACATTTACTTACATGCAAAGATCATTGGTGCAACTTGCCATGAAAGGAAGAGGACTCACATACTCATGACATTGTTCAAACGGGGGATGTAACAAGATATTACACAGATTGTATGCCCTCTGAAATGAGTAAGACACATGTGAAGAACTTTACAAAAACAAACCAAAGCAGAATAAAATATTATAGAAAATTAGAACAAATCTCTCAGTCTGGAACTAAGAATCACTCTCCTCTCATCAACTAGAAGTGGTGGGTAGCAACGTATTGCTCTCCATGCCACAACGTTCATAACACCGCATCTTTTACCCAAGATTATATCAATGGTAGTAAAACATGTCCTTTCCTCAAGAAAGGCACAAACCATGTTGCAGTTAAGCCCAGACAATCTGAAACAACCTTCATTTTAGTTAAATCACACAGTAAAAGGTAACAGAAATAAAACATGCTTGGCACCAGCTTCAGTTTCAAAACACTTAATTTCGAGGTTCTATCTTGAAAATGTTACTTAAAAGAAAAAACTACTTTGATGTGATAGACAAAAGTAATGATCATACATTTCTTAAATACTGGCAAATTAACTGTGCTCTTAATGAGCATCATCATCAACTGTAATAATGCTTCTGTGTTGATTCAAACCTGTAGAGCTTCATAGCTTTGTGTCAGGCAGGGTGGTTCACTGAGAACAGATTTATCCCAATTGGGTGTTCCTTGTGGAGGATTTTCCTGCCAACTCTCTGCGAATTCTGTTACATCATCTGTCAGTTTTCCTAAACAAGACACACAGAGTTACTCAGTGACTTGGAAGAACAGCAACATTTCTGTAGGATTTCCTAGGGAAGCATCTCAATAATCAAAACATCACATTAGGCACGGTGAGCCAAAACCTTCCTACAACTAAATGATTCAGCTGTTAGTCTGAAGACAATCTGATCCTTTTAAGAAACAAAAATATTTTTTAAAGGGACTACAGTAGGAAAGTTTTAAAATGCCAGAACGAAGCTTCCTCATGTGATTTGGCAAAGAAGGGCTTTAGGGAGCAGGACTGTGCCTGCTGCAGTGCTTGAACGGATGAAAGGAAGAACAGTTGTAATGAACTGTATGTACATAGGTCTATGCTGTTACCTACACGAAATTACAAATAGAGTCTAAAAACCAAGAAAGATGAGGCACTCCTGAGTCACTGCATGAGTACAAAATGATTCCACACATTAACTAAGTAAAGGTGATACTTTTTCACATAAGTAGAAATGTCCATGCTAGCTTTCAACTAGCGTGGAAAGCTACTATCCATCATACACAAGTGGTGACACTGATTACTACTCAGATTACCCACAAATGCTTATCTTTACATATCTTTATTACTACTGCTCCCCATGCTAACTGGACAAAGCTAGTTTGCAATGTATTGACTTGTGCTACAGTCACAGCTTTATGTGACTGAGACATACTGAGAAAGGTGAGAGGGCAGAGGAAAGCCTCTGATGGCAGTGAGGACAATGAGCTATTGATCTTGGCATTATTTTAAGCATTTTGATTTAGCAAGCAAACTATTCAATGAGAGCAAGAGCTTGATATTAGTGTAGGGCTGATAGTTTCTAAAATAGTGTGGTACATTCAACAACACAGGAAACCTACTACATATTGTAGTCTGATCTGTAAAGTAGTATGCTACAGAAATAAAAGACATGCCAGATCAAACAAGATTCAACCCTCTTCTTCCATTTGATTTACTAATTGAAATTATCAATTATTTCCCACAGCAATATCTCAGGTATCCACAGACTCTCACATAAAATTTCTAAGAGGGTAGTGAACATCTAAGCATAGATTTTACCTTTGAAGTCCCAGGAAACTGAAGTACAAATATTGTTGTAGATAATGGAGTAAGACAGCTTTTTGTCACACTTTTTAAACATCTTCCTCACCAGAGCCCTATCTATATTGAAACTGGCCTCCTTCACTGACAGTATCATCCACCAGAAGCAATTACATATCATGTTTTCAATTTTAAAAGTTGCCCATTTTATATTCAATTACAGCATTACAATTAAAAACTAAGCAAATTAACATTAAGTCACTTGAAAAAAAATTAACACAAGAGGAAGTATTTTAAATACTCACCATAACTAGTTTCAAGATCATCCTGCAAGACTGCATTATTGTTTCCACACAGTCCATGTGTTTTGCCCAGGTATTCCGGTGCCATTTTGATATACACTGCAGATGTACCATCCCAAGCCAGAGTAAATGCATACTGATGCCTGACGAGGAAGTATCCAGCTAGCTTCTGGATGTGCAAGTTTCCAATAATAGAAGGTAAACGTACTCTGAGAAATGAGACAGAACCAAAAATAATTTTACACGAGAAAGTATCACTATTAAAAAATAATTTTACCGATTTAGTGACTTCCTCATACATCTGAAAACCCCAACATAAATACTGAGTAATTCCACTAAAAGAAGATGAAATTGCATATAAGAGCAAAAATCAAAGGATCAGTGCCAATGGTTATGCTTCTTAATACTATGTACCACTCATTTAGGTATCACTTTCCTCAGACACTACTCTGTAGATGCAGGGTAATTATCACAGCTGTGGTCTGGATAGCATTTTTTTTTTCCCCCTAAACTGCCAACAAATAATCTAATTTACATCTCTTATTAAATCAGTGTCATGAGATTAGTTCCAGTGTAACTACAGTATAAGAAACACAAGTGCAATTACCCAAATCCTTTATAGGTGACTTCACTGCTCATCTTTATCTGTTCATCTCCAGAAAAGAATAAACTAATGGACCTTTTGCAGGAATAAGGAGAAGAATGGCACTCAGGATCATTATTCACCTGCCATGTAAAATTACCGGTGTCAAAAGTCAAGATTTTAATCAAACACTCTGTAATCCATGTTACATAACTAATACTCCCAATCCCACCCTTATTATATGAACAAGTAGTTTTATCCCACTTATCTCCAAAAACCTGAGTACAATCAGCACTGTTTTTAGTGGAGTATTTCCACAGCAACAGCAGGTTTTTGAAGTAGACACACAAGTTTCCTTCCAACTATTTACATTTTGTGGTGTAACAACATTACATTTGAATTATATCTAGTTTACATACTAGAATCCCATACTAACAGCACAAGCTATTTATAATCTCTAAATATTAATGCATTATTAGTCAGCTAAGCAATAGCTAAAAATAAGACAGAAGAGCAGTCCCGTACCTGTATTGAAAAGGTCGGTTCATCTAGTTGGGTATGTCTCACAAGTGCATATGTGGATTTTCCAGAAAAATAATAATAGAGTCCATCAAAAGTTTCAAAATTATATTGACCCCATGTTCTGCATATATGATCTCTTTCAGCACCTGTATTATATACTAACAAAAGGAGAGTCACTTGAGAAGTACCACTGGTTTTTGAATTCAATCTGTAGTTAAGATCTGAATATGTGGTATGCTATGAAATATCACCACAGAAAAGAGGGAAAACTACTAGGGCATAAAGGAACCTTTAGGCACAAGGTAGCCATTCTTGTAGCTGTGGGAACCCAAGTACAATCCCAGAAACCCAGTTAGTTTCTCCTTTTACACACCTGTCTGGCATCTTGGTCCAGTTGCATTAAATCGACTGCAGTTGCACAGCATCCTGTGGACACATTCACCTCCATTAAAACATGTAAATAAATCTGAGGGGGGGAAAAAAGGCATATTAAATTATTATGATTTTCATTCATAAGACCCGGTTCTGCCACCAAATGTAACCCCATGAATGACAGAAGCTGCTGGTTTAAGTGTCTAGGAGAATCCCACAGGCCTCCACAAGCAGGAAATACTGCAAAACCTTCACCTGAAGAAATACCACCAGATGAAGTCAATCTAGCACACATTTAGAGAAGCCAAATCAGAATGGCTGTGATATTTGTTAGTCTGACATAGTTCTAGTTCCCTAAGCAATGAACAAAGGACATGACCAAGTATTACAAAACAAAAAAAGCATGGTGCCTATATCCTATAAAAAGACTGTGGGAAATAACACTAGATGTCAGCATATTACCCTAGAAATATGAGTTGAGATCTCAGCTGGAAATGTTTCAGGTGCCTGCTCTCCTTCCATCTTAAAACTTTTAAGCAAACCATTCACAACACTTTCCATAAAGACATAGACAACTGCTCTTATTCCTAATTCTACTAGGGATAAACTTTTAAGAAAAGCTTAATGCTTAAGTACAGTGAGCCTACTGTAAAGAAAACAAGCTTCCTCAATTTCCATTGCAGGTTTGCATTTGGAAGAGGGAGGTGCTGGAGTTTTTTTAACTTTATTTTTCCCAGGAAGATCCCCATCCATCTCAGTCAATCAGGCTGACTGAAGAGAAACTAGAGGTTTCACATCACTTACTACTTCGCCTCATGTCTCTCCTTTGCACAACACAAACATAACTCAGACTCTATAGAAGAGCTAACACAGAGAATCTTTACTCTTGAGCAAAGAAACTTAAGCCTATCTAGTGCTGAAAACAAGATGAACCAAAACAGCCAAGATGTAAATTCCTCATCTTACTAATCTAGAGTTTACACACACAAAAAAGCATCTATAGATTACTTCAGCAAAAAAGTAACAAAAAGAAAATCTCCAAGAACAGAGGCGATACCAGGCAGGCAATTTAATGGCATCTAGGCAGCAGTCCACATCTTTAGGTATATTACTACAAGAGCAGACTGTCCTACTGAAAGCTCTTTGTTAGAAAAACTTCAGTTAGAGACAGTCTTTCAGAATCAGGTGTAACCTTAAAGCTAAGCCAAACTCCATAATAAAATTGTCATACTCCTGTAGGCCTTCGAGACCAATCAAGGTCTCTTTCTTAGCTTGAAGACTTGTATTAGCTATTTTAGGTTTTTTCTTAATAAAAATAGTGATGCAGAATATAATGGATAATTGACGCTATTTCATGTAGAAATATAAATAACTTACTAGATGGTCCACATTTCATACTGTGAAGTCTCCTGTTCCATGACAAGGATATTGTAGTAGGTGAAGCATTGGGAACTGCCATTTCAGGTTCCTTTCAGAAAGAACAAAGAAATCAGTAGCTATAACAAAGACATCTTAAAAATCTCTTCATAGCCTATCAGTAAATTTACCATATTTAGTAAGCTCACTGCTTCATATTGGCTTACTAAAAAGTTATCAAAAACCCCCACTGTAAAGTAAAAAGTCACTACTCAGGATTTTAGTAAAGAAGCAAAGTACATTACACATGGAGACAGCAGGCAGATTTTAAGCCAGTTAAGCCAAAATGCCTAAAACTGCATATCCAAATGCTGTCATCTGTGGCCTTCTCCATATTCCTTTTATTCTCAGTCACAGCCTGTATACCATCACGTGTTGAACATAACTCTCAGTATAAACATTTGGAGGGATAACATTCTTTCACACCATTTTACCCAAGGATGGTGCATAATTTAGATACGAAGTGAGAGCATACAAGTTGCTTCCAATTGTCTTGCAAGTGTCAAGTTTTAACACTTAAAAGTTATGATTTCAATCTACCTCATTTACAGAGAAGAGGGACTAGGTACAAACTCAGTTAATTATACAAAGAGGTACTGTAGATAGGTTTGTTTTTTTAAATTGCTCTTTAAGATGCAGCTTTGAATGTCTAGGCCCAAAGAAACTGGTGAACAAAGACAATTCATCTTAAAGGAACATTTTAATAATGCAAAGAAACAGCACAGCATCTGAGCAAGTATAACTTCTTTCAAAGAAAAATTGTGGTGAATATTAAACAATAACCCAGAAAATTTATCTATTACTCAGAAAATAATTTCCATTCAAGCTCTCACAGAAAATATTCTTTCAGGAAATAACATTAACTTGCGGTTTCAGTGTGCACAAAATAACCAGTCCTGTAAAATGTACAGAAAGCAAAGCAGTATGAACATTGATCTATAAAGGTGCCCTAAAAAGTTCTTAAAAACTTAAATATTTGATTTCCTTTAAAAAAATTTTAAATGGGGAAAAACCCCAGCAATATATTAAATTACAAAAACCAATTTAGCCTGTATCATCTACTTGATACAAGAGATGAGCAGACCTGCTTTAGCCAAGTTAGAAAAATCCACTGATATTTTGTCATAATCTGGTTACATTGCCATGCTGATGAAAGATAGATGTATACCTCCTAATTAATATGGATTTGTTAAAATCACATTGCTTAATTTCTCTACAATCTTCTTTGTTCTAGAAACATTTTACTCAATTTAACATGAACTTTGGATCCCCAGAAGCCAATGACTATTGATAGTTTTTCCTCATTAACATTACATTTACCTAGTTTACTTAATACAGTAACACAAATGTTACAGCTATTTGATATTATTTCATCAATTCATGAAGAGCAGCAGCTATATCCTCTAAAATGTTTGTATTTCAGTGACAGTTATAGAATACACATTTCATTCATGAAGAGATCAGGGACAAATACAGTATCTGTTAATAAACAGCATTAGCTATAATATATGATGTCTACAGTGACAAGTATATTTTGAACATAACATTATAAACAATATCAACTCTGTCTACATAACTTCACCTTAGTTAGATTTATTGCATGTATTTTTCATGTCCTAAAGTTTTATCATTTCTGTTTCTCAGTTCTGTGCATGATTCTGTGGAATATTTTTAAAATAGAAGGTGGGGTTTTTGTTCTAAATTGCTACTTTGACATTTGACTGAAAACTGATCTCAGAAGGTATGTCATTAAGTCTTCATGGACATAAAACTCTGCAGAGAGTTTAACCTCCATTGCTTCATCTCTTCCTCCTGACAAAGCTTATTAAAAGCAGGAGCATGTAAAAATGTATTATTAGTAGTTTTATTCAGTTCAAATGGCTAGAACTCTTCAGGTTCTCATATTTTTAAAACTAATACAGAATTTATTTTTTTCCCTTTGTCCTATGCACATTTCTTACTGCAGGTTTCTGCTTAGTAGGCTAACACAGAAGGAAACAAAGAGCCTATTAAGGTATGTTGAATTCTTAGGGGGGAACCTCAATTTGCAAGCACTTGCTCTTCTTGATGGTTGATTTTGATACTTGTTTGCAGTTACATGGCATGTTTTTCTCTCTGCTGAGGTTTTCCCAGAAAGAGTGAGAGAAAGCAAAAAGAAAGGTGATTCCTTTGGAGGACCACCAACAACGGCTACAAAACAAACTTTCCTTTTCCCACCCTCAAACAAGGGAGGGGGAACCACACACCCCAACTACATTTCAACAACACACCACAAATTATATAGTTGGATTGCCAAGATAGACCACATCCAAAACCCAGTGCTGAGCTGTAGTGATCTGATACTGCCAGCTCATTTACCAAGAAGTGAAAAGGCTCCCACACAACAAATAGTGCTAGACGAGCCAGACCAGACCTCAGCTTTCCTTAGAGCAAGGATGCTTCATACAACAAAATACCTACTTCTGGACAAGCTGAAGCTCTAACTAATACCTTACCTCACTGCTTAAACCCTTTAAACTCCAAGTTTCTTTCCATTCATGACTGACACTCCTTACAACGGGGATAAAATACACATTCAATGCTATTTAAAGAACAACTCCCGAAGAATGACAAAGGCTAGAACGGCCATCAGAAATACTTAAGGTATTGTGGCAATACATAGAAATATTCAAGTAAGATGTAAGAAGCACATTATCCTGATGACAACTAGCACACGCTCCCCTCAGAGCGGCGCCACCAGCACCCTTCAAAAGGGTGGCGCCAGCTGCCGGCGAAGCGCGGGAACACCAGGCGCCATCTTGAGCCACGACCGACGACACCACTTCGCCTCATCAGCCCTGGTCGCACTGCTAATCGAGGCAACCAACTGAAGGAAAAAAGGCTGTTCTCCTGGCAGGGGGCTCCTGAGAGAAAAGCCGCAGTCTTAAACGCCTCGTCTCCCAGAGAAGGCTCCGCAGCGCCCGTCCCCGCCGTGCCCGCCCACCGCCCCTCACGACTCCCCAGCCTGCGAGCCGTACCTCTGTGACTGCGGCAAGCCCACTCGCTCTCCGTGGTCCCACGGCGCTGTTTCGGCTAAGGGTAGGACAACAAGGCAGGGTTTGCTCGGCCCGGCTACCTACCCTGCCCGGCCCGCCTCAGGGCTGCCGCCCGCCCAGACGCGCACCGCGGCGGCGAGAAAAGAGCCCCGCTGTATCCCGCCTGCCTCTTACCTAGGGAGCGGTAGGGCCCCGTCGGCAGGGAGCTGCGCCAGGGCGCACCACGGAGACAGGGCTGGAAGGCAAAGGGAGGAGGTTAGTGATGGCCAGGGCTGCCCTGCCCGCCTTGCCCTCACTGCCGTCCCCTTCCCGCCGGGAGGGTCGCCGGGAACCTCACCCGGCAGTAGCCAGGCGCACAGCAGCGCCCCGAGAAAAAGCCGGATCTCCATTCAAGCTTGCAGGCGGCAGCGGCTTCTCACAGAGCTCTGGCCCACAACACTAGCTACTACCCGCACCCTGGGCTCATCCCACCTTCGCAGGCGGGGCAACCGAGAGGTTTATCAGCCGCCCGCCCGCCCTCGGCCCTTCCCCAAGTACCCACCCCGAACATTACCCCTCGTCTGAGAATGGGGCTCCTGGGCCATCCGCTGCCCCGGCAGCCGAGCTGCTCCGGTTCCGGCCCCGCTGACACTTCTCCCTGGCTGCACGTGTCAGGTGCTGACCTCGCCGGCTCTTCACGTTTGTTTCCCCTTTTCCGCCCTTCTGGCGTTTAGGAATCAGTGTCATGGCTTCTGCGCAGGAGCTGAAACTCCCGCGGTGGGCATAAGGCTGCGCCCCACCTCGAACTCAGACGAACCCTCTACTTTGTCGCTGGTCTAGGGAGTAACGTTGCCCGACAGAAAGCTGACGGCTTGCGGAGAGCTGCCCGCTTGTGCTGAGGTGCAACAAACGTTGTCGATGAGCACTGGCCCCGACCCACTGAAACAGGTGTCAGAATGTGAGAGGCATGAGTAAGACATGAACTGAATGCAGCATACAGCTAATGTGAATAGATTATTTCCATGACTTCTGATAATTATTTATACTATAAATAAACACTCTTGAATTTGGGACTCTGTGAACCCTTTTCTAGGTTTTGTTTTGTTTGTTTGTTTGGTTGATTTTCTTTATGATTAAATTTGCTGACTGGTTTACCTTCCTTTCATTATTTTTCTTCCCTATTCCTATCGCTGTTATCTTTTTTTCTCTTCCCTTTCCCATCTGCTGCTACCTCTCTTCCCATCGTTCTTCAGGTTTGCATATCTTATAACAGAAGCTTTAGAAGCTGCCCATACCAGGTGAGAAATTCTCAGACAAAAAGGGGCCTTTTCTGACTGCTTTGGGAAGTCTGTTAACAGTAAGTCATTAAAAAGATCTCTTTTCTGCCTTTGTAATTTGTCCCTGTGGATTGTATTTCTTGCTGCAACAAGTGTTTCATTTCTAATGAAATGATGGAATACTAGTGATCTTTTTGATGAGAATTCTGTTCTCTCCTTTAAATGCTGGAGGCAGAATATATACAAGGGAAAAGAAAGTGAAACCCAAAAGTTAATCTTTAAGTTCAGCACAGCCTTTTCCTAATAATCCTAAAGAGATTTTTAGAATTCTGTGAGCCACAGCCTGTCACAGAGCCCAGCTACTCTGAATGCATCATGCACTTGGCTTTGGTGTACTTTCTCTGGTCCAGATTACATTAATGGAAGTAGAGAAGGTAGATCAAAAGCAACAGGAATCACTTTACACAACACACAGTTTAATGTATTTCTCTGCTTACTAAATGAGCTGTCTGCTTTATTCAATGCCACAAGTAGCAAACAATAACATGAACTAGTTTAAAGCTCATTTAGATGCAGTCTGATTTCTTGCTATGTAGCATTTAATTATCCAAAACGTTATTGTACCATCTTTTAATATGATTTATTTGAAGTAATGGAAACTTCAGCACCATCTCAAAAATTTTCTGATTCCCAAGGTTCCAGTTTTGGAGAACAGCATAGCTTTGTGGGTTGGTTTGCTTTGTGTTTGTGTTGAGTAGAGCACAAAATTCCTGTAACAGAGCAGACATCCCAGGTAGTTCATTATCCTTTCTGTGGTGTATCCTTTACTTGATGATTCAGGGCAGTTTTCACATCACCAAATGAAGTTAATTCCACAATATTTTACTATATGGAGGTGCTTCTGACTCCTGGAAAATTTATCTATGTGATTAAAAAAAAAAAAAGTCACTGTATTTCAAATATACATAACTTTAAGCAAATCATTCTTTTTTTTTTTTCCTCTCCCACCAGGTGTTAGCATGCTTTGAATTTCACATCTTCGTACTTCTCTCAACTAGCAGAACCAGTACCATACATACCTACAGATACAAAAGAGAAGTTTGGGTGTGAGCTCCATGCAGTTTGAGAAGCAGCAGTTGTAAGAATCAGCCCAGGGAGCAGGCGCTCGGCGCAAGGTCAGGTAACACACTGCGGGGTGGGGGCGGGAGGGTTTTTTCTTTTTCTTTCTCCTTTGCTTTGGCCTTAGACAACTGAAGCCTGGGGTTATTGGGGGCTTACCGCTGCGGTACCGCTAAAGCAGCGGGGCCGGGGAGCGCGGATGAGGATTGGAGGTGCTATAGGCGGTGGCGGGCGCAAGCGGCGGGCGCGCCTCCCACCGCCCCGGGGCGCGGCTTCGCCAACGCAGCCGCCCCGCGCAGCGCCCACACCCGCGCACCATGGAGCGCCGAGTCGCCCGTGAGTTCCGGCACAAGGTGAGAGAGCGGGGCCGTGGGGCTCATGGGCACCGGGGGTCACTCCACTGGGCAGGCGACAGTGGTGGATAGAGCTGCTCGCCCGCCGTCGGGAGGGAGGTGAAGGCCCGGGCTGAGGCACGTCTGAGGCGACCTGCTGGTGCTGCCGCGGCTGGACGCTGCCTCTGTGTCGGAGTGAGCAACAGGGAAGGGAGAAACTCGGGGAACCCGGCGCGGAAAAGCAGGTTGCAGCCCCTTGTGAGAGGGTGGTGATAAAACTTAAAACCCTTAAAAGGGGACGGAGAGAAGAGGAAGAACACTCCTCGATACATGAGCTTTTTGAGGGCATGGTACAATTCGTCTTATTTGAATATCGTGTTGCACCCAGTCTTGTTCAGAGAAGGCAAAAAAGCTGGTGCTGAAGTCCAGGCCCAAGCAGTTTCCATTCGCAGTTCTGCGCGCTGGCAGCTGGTGCTCGGGAGGCTTCAGTTCCACCTTAACGTTCGTGAGCGCAATTGTTTATGTGCAGTCATGTGCAAATGCACTTGATACATGAAGCAACTCAGTCTGCCTAGCATGGCGTTTTTTCATTTACCCAGTTAAGGGCTCAGCATAGCTCAAAATTATATAAGCAAAGTAAGTCCAAAGAGCTGTCTTTTATGGAGAGGAAGGGAAAAATGTTTTCCACATTTATGAGGTGTTTTTGCACAGCCATTTAGCACACCCTAAAACTAAACTTTTCAGTACTGTTTTGTGTTTTTATTTTTGTGGAGTGTGTGGTTGGTTTGTTTTGTTCTTTCTGTCAGCTAGGGAATGGAATTTCTTAAATGTAGTATAAGGTGTTTTGTAGAAGTATCACCTGGTAATAAACCCATTAACTAAAGAACTGTTAGGATGAAATAGAGGGGCAGCAAAAGACTGCCTATATGCCAAACTGAAGTTCAGAAACATTAAGGACCTGGATACACCGTGGTGATGACTGTAGTCATCTATCAAGTTATTTCTGCCTTGCTCCTTATTACTGTGTAACTCAACAGTGGGTTGTGCAACACATCTATATGGTTCCTAGGCGGATGGTTACCAGCTTGAACTTTAAACCTTTTCCCTTTCATTGCTGCTATAATACATAAAACATTCTGGCCCCACCCTGATAATGTTAGACTTACTGTCAGTGTTTGGCACAAAGAAATAGGATGCATACCTGAGTGAAAACACAAAGAGTTAAAGGGTACTACAAAAGGTCCTTTTCTTTAAACTACTTTGTATCAAACCTGCTTCTGGTGGTGTCTGGCAGTTTTAATGGCTTGGATTCTTACTTTTTCTGTGCCAAACCAGTGAAAAGGATCTGGATTTTCTCAGTTATTTGCCTTTTTCATGTTTGTTGTCCCCATCAACAAAGCAGCAATGCAAAATATGTGATACATGCAAATATATTGGCCAGTTCCTCCGTTTTCCTCAATAGTTCTTCAAAGGCTATGTATCTTAAATAGAACTTTATATTATTCTTTGAAAACTGACACATTGAGCTAGTGCTACAGTAGTGCATTACTGTAACCTGAACTTCTTCCACACCAAAAAGTGTTGTTTTTTTTTCTCCCCAGAACTTCAGTTCTGCTGAATAAACTTATATAGACTTGTTGCCGGATTTTATTTTTTTTCTATGTAGGTGCAGTTTTTGCGATTACTCATAGATTTCTGTAAAAACTAATGCAATTTATATATTGAGAAATAGAGCATAAGCAACTCTTTGTGTTCTAGGACTGTAAATTATACATCTGCTATGAAGATACCATTAAATAATCACACCACCAGCAGGGCCACCTATAGCAGATTGCCCAGGACTGTCATGCCCATGTTGCCACTGCTATTTGTGCATATGTTATTTCCTAATATGTGGGAACGTGATCTTTTAGGATTCATAAAATTTGAGTCAGCTCTCAGAAGCCATTGATAAGCCTAGGTAAAATTTATGTCTACACTAAGACCCTGTCCTCAAGAGTTAATGGTTTATGAAAATGGTAAGAGATGCAGGTGGCTATAGTGAAGTGCTAATTGGTGGCATAGAAGTCCCCAGGAGAAGAATAACCTAATTAGAGAGATTGCCCAGAAAGATTAACCCAGCTGTAGCATTCTGAATATATAAGTCACCTGGGTGTTGTTTTTGCTAGAGGGTGAGGGAGTTGTTAGTGCAAGAATCAAACAGAAAGACTGTTTTGTGAGAAGAAATAGCAGAAAGTAGATATGGCCCTACAGAGGGAATAGGTGTGTGTCCATCAGCATATCAGGAGAAAAACGTAATGTTGTTACTGCTTGCTTTCCCAATCAGGAGAAGATATGATGATGGTTATGCTCTTTGCTGTATAGAGTTGATGTACTTTAGTGTTCTTCATGAGATATTGCTTATACAGTACCTTAGCTAGCACTAGAGATTGAGTTCTGTATACCAGAATTAAGCTGATTTATGTTGTATTTTTCGTGATTGGGAAGGGGAAGATGAGTATTGGACTTGATGGCAATCAAAACTGAATGATGACCAACCATTTTAATTTCCTTTAAAGGCAGACTTTTTCTTCTGTGATTTGAAATTCACTGTGAATAAATTGGTTTACTCAGTATTACAGTCAAGCAGTCTTGTCCTGCGTGTAGCTTCTTGGCCTTTAGATGTTTTGAAAGTGTCTTTTTCCAGAGGAGACAAGTAATGGAAGAACCACCTGTATGTAGAGTCTTGCTGGCTTTAGAGAGCCAAAAGGAACAAAGGAACTATGAAGCATGTACTTAGTTTAGAGTATAAGGCAAGCCATTGCAAACCTGAAAAGAAAGGACCTTTCTTTAAGTATGCAAATTGGTCCTCAGACTTCGCTGTCACAGTAATACTAGCCTTTAGGTCAGATGTAAATTGTTTTCCTAAACATTAAGCTTGTCCAAATGTAAAATTAATGTAATGTGACCTTTCACTGCAAGTAAGCTCAGTGGGGGTTTCACTGTCACTGAATATAAATTGAACTCCTCATATGAGAATTCTTGGGGTTTATTTTTGCCTTATTTTACTGTAATTATCCAAGAGCAGGCATAGTAATATGATACTGGTTTAAGTAAACGTTCTATTAGTGGGGGAGGAAAGAATAACTAGCCAGTTCTGTCAGTTAAGACCTGCAGCAAAGCGAAACAGAAGTGTAGCACTTAGGATAATGTTATGAGAACCTGAAATCGGTGGTTTGGACGACAGAACACAGATTATAATCATCTCAGTGTGGTCATTTTATCTGTGACAGCATGTGCTATATTAATGAATGGCCAAAAAGGTTTCTGAAAACATTTATTCAACAGTACAGTGATTATCAGGTAAGGCAAATACAATATTATTGTAGTAATATTACTGCTGAGGGGAAATCTGGCGTACAGAATATACCAGTATATACCACCTTGTCCAATTGTTGCAGCTGTAATTTTAGAAAGTCTTGTTAAAAGTTTTGTGTTGTGAAGTAATTCTGTGTTATAAAAATGTGCTTATCTTTATAAAAAACTTTGCTGAAATCTTTGCTCAATGGCTTAAGAGTCTGTGAGAGTCTTATACGTTCAACATTTATGGCTCTTTAGTCAGATGTTTACAATAACATCTTTGGGTTTTCAGGTTAATCTATTAATTGACAATGAAGCGGAGAAGGATTACCTTTATGATGTGCTGCGGATGTACCACCAGTAAGATCTAGCTTTGCATGTGTTTGTGTAGAATGTTTTTAAATGTAAAGAGTGAACATTAATGATTTTAAGTGGTCTTTTTATATGCTGCTAGAAAACTAGTTGTAGTAATAGCTTTTATCCTGTTTAAAGAAGTCTTATACTTCTCTAGCATAGCCTGCAGGCAAGGAAGGAGCAAATCTGTAATCCCCCATCAAGTTACTTTGGTTTTATGACTTGGCAGTTTTGTGGAAGAATTCGGTGGATTTGTATTGGGGAACAAGAGAAGGGGAGGGGCCTGGTTGAAAAAAAATGTCCTTAGGAAATAATAAGAGATGGTTTTTTGGCAATATTAGTGAATGCTAATTTATTAATATTTTCAAATAATGCTTATTTATTTACAACAGAGGTTTTAATTGATTTTACTTGAGAAAGATTTTTGATAGCTATTCAGATAAAAATTTATTTGCATCTCGTGAAAGATGAAAAAAATTAGTCTGGGAATCTGTTTGGCATGTTTAACAACTCTGGCTTATTACAACATAATGGGGGGAAAAATCGGTAAGGTGATAGGCCTATTACCAATCCTTTTGCAGAACTGATTTAAAGCACAGTTGTTTAGGATCTGTATCAGTGCAAATGAGATCAGCCTCTGATCCTTTGTTTTTCAAAGAAGATGAGAATGTATTTTCCACTCATAGACAAGTGGCTCTGATAGACATTGTTTCCATTCATATCTTAATAGCATCTCAGCTGAGTGAAATGTAGATGTTTCCATCTGATGTTTGCACTGAGCTATAGTTATGGGTGTATTTAGCTGCATATCTGGTTCAGTTTCACTCAGGTCTGGCTAATTGCTTCTCCATTCATAAAGCCTGTTGTTTGGAAAGCTGGTTGATTCAGTAGTTCTTAATTATTTAAAATCTTCTTGCAGTTACAAAATTAACATTGCATATAGTAACTTTTCTTGCCAAAATTTCAGTGACTTGAGCAGAATTTCCAATATCTCCGTGAACATATGTTGATGATAGATTGCTTTTTTAAAACACATTATGAGGTATTCCAGGACAAAAATATGTTAATTTGTTATTTTGACCTCTAATTCCATGTAATATCCATTCTTGATCTGTATTTCCAGTGCACATGCCTCAGAAATACTGTATGTCAGGAAAAGTAAATTGTAAGAGTGGTAACAGCAAATAATATAGACTCAGTTTAAATGGATATTGTGTAAGAATTGCTCCACTGAACCTTGGAGAGCTGTTGTTCCACTCTTGTAGCTGGGCAACAAAGTACGTTTTCTAGACCTGTAACTATCTCAATGCTTATAATATTAGGGAGGCTGTTTTGCACAGCTCTCATACAACATGTGTTCACAGAAATTTAACTTGTGTAGATTTTGTTTATTGGTTGATAACCCTTCGATTTTGTATTTGAAAAAAAAAAAAACCAAAAAAACAATAACCCAAAACTTAAAACAAGTCCTTGCTTTAGCTACTGAGCATCATGATTTTTTTTTCAGTTCCCTAAGTTTAGGAAAGGAAGGGGGTTATAGCCTGCATTCGCTTAGAAAGATTCTTAACTAGTAAGGAAACAAAAATCTAGTAGGCAGATACATCTGATCTGGAAAGTTATTTCCAAATGGTTCCATAAATCTTTTGGGAGACTCTGAAATTTAAGATGTCCTCTATAAAAAGTGATGTGCATGCCCTTAAAAGATAAAGGCAACAGGTAGGAGGTTTCAGTTATTTTGAGGCAGGTAGTTGTTATTCCTCTTTGCTTGCAGAAGACTTGCGTTCTCAGAGGCTGTTTTGCTTTGGTTAAACCAGTATCTGCATATATAACTTCTTTAATAGATTGTAGGGGCATGCAAACATTTAACAACTTGCTGTACAAGTGGCTTCAATGATGCTTTTTGTTGATGTATTGATTACTTGTACCTGTTTTCTCACTATTTTTGTAGATCTATGAACCTCCCAGTGCTTGTGGGGGACCTAAAACTTGTGATTAATGAACCAAGCAGACTGCCTCTATTTGATGCTATCCGCCCACTCATCCCATTAAAACACCAGGTGGAATATGATCAGCTTACACCTAAAAGATCTCGGTAAGAGAATGCAGTATAATGCAGCTATCTTAAATGCAAGCAGGAAATACTGAGTTTTCAGATAAATTCCAAGGAAAATATCATTCACCTATGTAGAGCTGGGTGTAATTATCATGCTTCTGCTATATTTGCTACAAATACAGTTTTGAGCTACCTGCAATGGGTTGCCAAGTAGTTTAATCTAGGAAAAGCAGGGTCAAAAACAATGCTTTCTAGTTGAAACACTTTTCCCATTTTTCCTACATTTAGTAATAATAACAATTCTTATAACTCTGACCCTCTAGAAGGGGACAGACACCTTGAATGCTCACAGATGGCTTATGAAAAATACTTGATGGTTTTAACTAACACACATCCATCCAAGCTTCAGTCAACTTGCTTCGATTCATGCCTAAATGTTAGAGGAGCATGTAACTTCCATATGTAACACTATTGACATAAAGTGTTATGCAGCTGAGCAGTCAAGTATCTTCTATTTTTGCAGAAAACTGAAAGAGGTGAGATTGGATCGTTTGCATCCTGAAGGACTTGGGATAAGTGTGAGAGGTGGAGTGGAATTTAGCTGTGGCCTCTTCATCTCCCAGTTAGTTAAAGGAGGACAGGCAGACAATGTTGGACTTCAGGTAAGAAAATTATATTCATGGCTGCTGTGCTGCAAAAGGCCTTTAGCTACAAGATGGAAAGAAAGATCTGTAACTAGACTGTTGGAGAGCTGTTTAAGTTGCATAACTCTATTGAATGTGAAACAGAGCTTATAAATACCAAAAATGTTAATTCCACCTTGCACAAATATAATTTGTGTAATGAAGTGTTTATTTGAACTTCATCTGTAAATTGTAGGGGATTTGGTTTATGCAATGGAAGTATGTAAAAGAAAGAACCTATTTTTTTAACCCTTTCTGATGTCCTTTATACTGTATAAAATTGCACTCTCAGTGAACTGTAACCAGATTTGCAAGTATAATTGGGTATAGAAACAGTTTTGTTTTCTAAATCAGTGCTTCTGTAGTTTGAATTAATGAAGCTTTAGATGTCTGGGTTTTTTGAATGTGTCATTTCTTTCTTTTGTATATCATAGCGAAGAAACAAGTAAGCCATTGCTATTGCAAATTTCTGCATCTTTCTAAGCTTTTGAAGCTGCTAAGATATACTAAAGGCCTGTGTTTCTGAGTAGAAAGGCTGAGATGTCTGGCTAATCTCAATTTGTCAACTGTGAATAGCTGCTGGAAGTATTGATGTGTAATAATTATAATTAATACTCGTCCAAACCATATTAGACTGGCATGATTCATTAGTGTTTAAACAAAAAACACAAATTCAGAGAATACACCTCCATGGTCTGTATTTAGTTAGAACTGAGTGTGTGGCATAGGACATCACAAAAACTGTGCTGGAGGTGTTTTTAGCCTATTTTTTAGCATGGGGTTTGCCAGTGGATAACTTCAGAAAAGGGCATTGACGCACCTTCTCAGTGTTTACACTATAAAAGCTTGTGTGCCTTGTGCACCACATTACACAGCAAGAATGGGAAGCATAGAGAAGAGTTGTTTCTAGATTGTGATCAGCTCAGTAGAGAGATCCCATCTGTATCATTCTTCCACTGCTAGAAAACTGACAAAAAGACAAAGACTAGTTACTTGCATGGCTATTGAAAACATCTGCTGGAAAATACTGGAAGGCTTTAGTAATGCTGAGCAATAAAGGAGTTGATGGCCATTGTCTTACACTGTCATGCTAGTGTGTTTGTCTTAATGCTGTGTTGCAGCTCTGATTCTCTGCCTGTTTCAGACTGTTGTGACATGATGGTTAGATAAGGAGTTGTGCTTAGTTGTTCTGCCCCTCTAAGGATATCAGGTTTAGTGTTTTCTCAGTACACAAAAGGGCCCTACTGGCTTTCTGTGACTTTCCTGTGACTGAGGCCATCGTGCTACATTTTGGTGACTGTAAATGGGACTTCTTGGCTGGCTTGTACAAATTGTACTGCAGCTCAGAACGTGGTACAAGTTTAGCAAAGTAGGCACAGTAAGGCAAGGGGGAGTATGCTTGAGACTGACCTATGGATTTGTTAGGGTTAGATTATGTGCATTAATATGAACAGATAGTGCTTCACGGCTTGTGAAATTGTTTGACTTCTGTTTCTTGATATCTAGTGCTAAAGCTCAGCTTAAAGTGCCTCCATAATAGGTGGCACTAGGCACTTTCTGAACCCCTCTGAATGACAAGAGCTGACAGGCAGCCCATTGTTCTAAATTGCTGTCTCGCTGTAAAGCCAACTGCTTCTGAAATTTCACCCACCTGCTTTATGTGACTGAATCTCTACACATTTTCTATCCCCAAAATGCTGTCTGAGAAAGGTATAATGGTCTTCTGTTACACCATCAGTTTTATATCCTGCTGCCTTTTAATAAATTACAATTCATTTTGCATGATGTCTCCTTGAAGTAGTTTCCAAGTTACATTAAAAATGACTGAATAATCATGAAAGCCCACTGAGGCATTTGTAGTTTTGATACTTTAACTACAGATTCTCTAAAAGGCAAGTGTTTTGTCCTTTCATGAAGACATGTACTTCCTTTTTTTTTTTCTTCCCCGTGCTTTCTAATACTTAACATCTTTTGGGATCCTGCTGAACACAAAAGAGATGGAGATTGGTATGAGTGATGGAAGTGTAAGAACTGTATAGATGAGAAACTTGAAACAGTGATGTTATGATGTACAAGCCCTTCAATTTCCTAGAAGCACTAAATATTGTATTTCTTATATTAAAAGTTACAAATAATAGGCATTTTACTTGGGAAGAGTTAGATTTGCAGCCTTTTCTTTTGAAAGTCTGTCATCTCCCTGTTTGGTAGTGAAAAGGGAAACTGATATATAATAACAGTAATCATTACTGTTCTTCTCTGCTCAATCCTGCAGACTTTTATCTCTACTGCTTCTGATTCAGAAGGTTCATATACAGTGATGACAGTACAAAAATAACAAAATGAGTGTTCTTTCATAGCAAGAGCTACCAGGGATGCAACATTAAACTGCAGACCCTGTGTGCATTTCCTTGTCTGATTCTGCATTTTTACCACAGAGTGCATGTTCAAAAGCCTTCAGTACTTACCTGTTTCTGCCCTTACTAAAAATTCTGTTAAAAATGTGACTGGCTTAAATGAGAACAGTCAATCTCTTAGCAATGCTGCAAATCCACGCAGGCTGTTGCCCTGGGTGAGTTTTGGATGGCCAGAAGGTGGAGCAGTAGTCCCACTGGTTAGGGTCTGGGGACTACAGTCTTAGTCTGTCAAGCAGGTGTATTCTGTCAAGCAGAACAGTCACATGCTGCATTTTCTTTGCTTTTGCAGTCTTCTGACGCTGTGTTCTGTCAGATAAAAATCTTTAAGTTCAGTGGAGAGGAAATTGTACTCCTTGAGCTATGGTGGTACAGTGTTATGTTGTTAATGCTTGTGTACTATTGCAGAGCACATCCCAGAAATAGCAAAGGTTGTGAAAGAAGTGAGGATAAGTAGGTGGTTTCTTGTTTTGTTGGGTTTTGGGTTTGAGGATTTTTTTGAATTTTGGTTTGGGTTTTGTTTTTTTTCCAGCTGAACAGATCACAGCAGCAAGATGCAGTAATACTTAGGATGTATGAAAAAGGGCTGAAGGTGATGGCATGTCCAATGTCCTGTCACCCAAGGGTAGACCTGTCACAGTGCGTGTGACTGTGACAGTATGTAAGACACAGCCCGTATTGAGGAATTCCTACTTCCAGTTCCACTGCATCCTCTCACATTATCAAACCTTTGCATCAAAATGATTGCCAGATTGCATCCTTGCTTAAAAACCTTTTAATGTTAATTCAGAATTTATTTTTTCTTCTCCCTTTCATTCTCAAGGTTGGAGATGAGATAGTTCGTATAAATGGGTATTCCATTTCGTCATGCACACATGAAGAAGTCATAAACCTCATTCGTACAAAGAAAGTAGTGTCCATTAAAGTAAGACGTAAGTAACATTAAAAAATCATCTGTATCGCCAAAGATGGCTATTAATAGGTTGGTGATGACCTGTAGAAAATTTTACTTAAGAGTATCTTTCTTTTTCAGATATTGGCATGATACCTGTCAAAAGGTAATGGTATTTAATTTGAAAACAAATTAGATTATTCGTTTTCACATAGCCTCTTCAGTATCCAAGAACCTCTGTGTTTATCTGTGTATTTTAAAGTGAGTGAATGGGCATCTCCATAGCTGATAAAAATGTCGGATTCTTTGTGATAAATAGTCATTTAATGAATCTGAGTTTTTTATGCCAGTTGCTTCCTTAAATGAACCAATTTCGAATTCCTCATTATTTGTGGATATTACCTACAAATGTCATTATCAATGCACCTAGCTTAAGAGTGTTCCACTGCTTCTCTATGTACATAACACTTGAGGATTCCTTTAGAGCTTAGAAAAATTTCAAATTATTGTCCTCTTCCAATTTTTGTTTAAAAGTTCAAACAATGTAGAAAATGGAGGTACCTCTCTACATTTATATAAGCTGTTCAAGTTGTTCTGATAATTTTCACAGTCTTTCTTAGAGTTTCTCAAAATCATTTCACTTGTAGAGGGTTGGGTCTTTTCAGTTTTATGTTTGACCAGCTTTTCAAGCCTAAATAACTGATTATTTGGTGTTCTATATAAATTGCTGAAAAATAAGCTGATTGTTGTGAATAGTATGCAAAGGAACTTGTGGTGTGAAGTAGGAGACCATATTTCAAACTAGCTTCTTGACTACATTCATATTTATTTTGTTCCGTTTATTATAAAGTGCTTTTTCCTTCCAGTTCAGCAGATGAACCCCTTAAATGGCAGTATGTGGACCAGTTTGTGTCAGACTCTGGGGTAAGTGATAAGTATTTTATTAAGATGTCTTCAGGGAAATCTGTAATAGTTCTGAAATGCTTTCTCCTCTGACCTTATCACAGAAGTTACTGTATGTATTTCTATGATGCAGTGTTCTGTTGTAAGTGTTCTGGGAGAAACATCTTCTGTGATGTGAAATTATTCTGTACTCATTAGATAAGGAAAGGGCAGGATACAAATGAAATATCTTTTACTCATTAATTGGTACTTCATTTTGTCTGAGCTTATTAACTTACCAGGCTATAGTTCTACTGTATAAATTTTCAACAGATTATTTGGACTATCTCAGCTGTATTAGAGGAATGATGGATATCAGTGCAGGTTACTTGTATGGGCTGCAGCGGTGAAAGGAGAGATCACAATTACCATTCTTTTGCTTTCGGGAAGAAAGACTTAGTTAAATAGTGAGCACTATCAAGTATTTTTCCAGCTCTTTTATCAGGGAACATCTAAATGATTATTTTTGCCATATCGCTTTCCTCCAATTTTCCTTCACCCTTTTCTGAAGATGAAGTTTGACAATTTAAATCTTCTCCAAATAGAAAGTTTAGTCTTTCACCTCAACCATGCAGCTCTGCTGAAATGACTATGCTTCACATTGATCTCCAGTTGGACCTTGTAGGAGTCTTATCTTGATGTAGGCGGGCTTTGATCCTGGTTTCATAAACTTTTGTACTAGCCTTGATACGAGGTATCAAGATACAGAGTAACATCTGCAGTGTTTTTCAATGCCCCTACAGGAAGGAAAGGGCAGTGTTGCTGGTCTTGCTTCCTCTGGGGGGAGAGACAACAAAGAGAAGAAAGTCTTCATAAGCTTGATTGGTACAAAAGGCATGGGATGCAGGTGGGTACATGTTTCTTACTTAATATCACTGATTTGTTAAGTAAGACATCCAATTCTTGATATGATATAGAAAAATGGAGATCTATGGTGCATCAGGAAGGCAAACTAGAATAGGAGGATATCTGTGGCATGCATCATGTAATCCAAGTATTTATGCTTTCTTTAATAATAAAACTAATAATTCTGAAAAATAACATTGTATTATATATGTATACCTCAGTTCAGTAAGTAAACATGCAAGCAATTAGTAGTTCTTCATTGTGTTACATGCTTGCTTTTGAGTTGTCATTAGTGTCCCAGTCAGTCAGTGTAGGTCTATGTGTAGACTGCTAGTTTCAACAACTAATGAAAAATTCAGGAGCTTGATTATTTCTTTGCTAGCTTTTTCTTAAATCACGGTTTTGTGGTGTGAAGGGAAGACAAGTAGGATTATAAACTATTGTTTATGTATACTGGCAAACTTTGGTATTTGTTTCAGAGTAGGCTAATATCACAAAATGTTCTTTACTTGGAAACAAATTATGGGAAAACAGCTAGGACTTCTCACTGTATTGCATTGTATTATTATTCTGTAAGTATTAGACTATAAATGTTTCTTTTTTTTGTATTACACCAGTATTTCCAGTGGTCCAACACAAAAACCAGGCATTTTTATCAGCAATGTTAAGCCAGGTTCTCTTTCAGCAGAGGTAGGCTTAGAAGTAAGTATGCCACCTTCTAAGGTAGGTATCACAAGTAAATCTTGTTTCCATAGTTACTACTTGAGGGATTCTGGATTACCATCAAGTCATTAGCTGTGGGGTTTTTTCCATGGGAAAGGAATACCTCATATTTGGGAAAGTCGCTTTGTTTGGAGTTTTGAAAACATGAGAGTAGTCCTCCTGGGTCAGACCAAGGGTCCACTGAGCTCAGTATTCAGTCTTAGTCGCAGTAGGAAATTCTAATATATAAGGATGTGTAAGCCTGACCAGGTTCTGGTCTGTTCCCCTTGCACTCTACCAGTACCTGTGCTTATTGTATTAAGAATATTAGAGAGTATATTAGTGCATGTAATAATTTAGCATCTGTACTGATATTTGGATTAACTCCCTTAGGTTGGTGATCAGATTGTTGAGGTAAATGGAGTGGACTTTTCTAATGTGGATCATAAAGAGGTAAGATCAAGTCTTCCTAACTCCCAGAATTCATAGCTGTCATTTTATTAAGCATCTGTCTGATTTTTCTGGCTGCAAAAAATGTTTTGCTTCTGGGCTACTTAACTGAAGAGGTTGTGTATTGAAAATAGGAATTTGGAGATTTGAATACCTACTACCTTGTTCAGTTCAGATAGATCTGGAAATTCCAGCCTTGACAACCAGCGTCTTTTCATCCTATATATACTGACTTCTGGTTTATTTTCATTTGCAGGCTGTGAGAGTGCTCAAAAGTAGTCGTACTTTGACTATCTCTGTGGTAGCAGGTGCTGTAAGTAGTATATTGATAAAAGCAGAACATTTTTGAAAATTAATATGTAGGCAAATAAATAATCAAAATAGATAAGTAGTAAAGCTGTGGTTCTTTAGAATGTCTATACCACTAAATTCTCTCAAACTAGGGTGGTGTTGAGTGGTTTTTTGATTATTTCATTGGTGATTATCCACAGTATTCTCAAATAAAAGGGTTCCATGACTGTGGGCCAGTGCGTAATCATTCCTGTGACAAGAAATGGAAATTCACTTTATCGTAATGGTTTCTTACATTTGAGAGCTTCTGTTTTGATAGATAGCTGCCTCTGCTCAAACATGAAAGGTAAATTGGATTGGAGTGAATTAATTTTTTTCATCCTGAATGAAAGCTGGTATCTTAGTCTTACTCTAAATTAATTCCTTGTGTAACTGTTTATCTGATCTGTTTAGTCCATTAACACATTGGAAAATGTTCTGTTTTCCGTTTCCACTGTCTGTACAATAGAGCTATATGCCTTCGGGGCCTAATCTAAAGCCAATTGAAATTAGTTAAATCTTCGCGCTGACTTCAGTGTGACTTGCAGTAAATGTGTTAATGTTTTTACTGCTTTAATCCTTTTTATAGTAAGATATCTAGTGTTGTACAAGAGGATACTCAAGTTCCATGGACTAAACAAAGATGGTAGTTTCTAATTGCCTTGCAACTAAATTAAATAGGGAAAACAAGATTTAATAAATCATTTAAGCTACTTCCTAAGGTCTCATGTAGACTGTGTAGCTATATTAAGGAATTCATGGTTTAATTAAACTACTAAGATGTGGTTGTCCAAGAGCATTGTAGACAATGCTTAAACAAATGCTCCCAGTTAGTTCACCAAGCTCCAGGAAATCCACATCGTAAGGACTTAGTTTCAGCTCGAGATATGTGTAGATATGTATAGCACACCATAACTGGGACTGAAACTGGAGTAGCTCTTTGGAATGAAGTGGTCAGATCTTTCAGGGTCTTTGGGAAAGCATTCCTCAGAAAAAGTAATGTGAGGAAATGGCAGATTTGCTGTAATGAGTTCTGAATTATTTCCCAGAACTAAATTCATGAGACTTTTCCACAACTGATGAGGGCGATGGTTCTGCTTGCAGGGAAAGGAGCTCTTTATGACTGAAGAGGAAAGGCAGAGAGAAGCACATCTGCGTGAACAAGAACGCCAGGAGTTAATGCATCAGAAGCGACTCGCACTGGAGACTAACAAAATTATCAAAGAGCAGCAGGAGAAAGAGAGATTGTAAGGACTCTGTATAGGACAGTGAAGAAATAATCTTGGATTTGTAGATGGCATGGAAGACAGGAGTAAATGTCTCTCCCAACAAAGATTAACTTAATTTTGCATCTGCAGAATCTTCTTTCATAAATCCTTGTCCTGGGGTGCTCTTGATGTTCTAGGTTTTCAAATCTGGTATCATTCAAAGGCATCTTGAGTAGAAGAGTGACTTTTTTCCCCAGCTGTCATACCCCCTATGATTCAGTGGGATATTGGTTATTGCCTGGTACCATTCCTTCATCCTTGGCTTTTAGCAGGACAGTTACAAATCTATACTCTTACAAGAACACACTATGGAACTATCTCAAAAGGAGTGATTTCCAGAGTTCAATAGATATGCCCTTATTGTCCAGATGGTCATGAATTTCCTCAGGGTTCTTATGAAAGTATATTGAACCTTCAGGATCTTAAATATGACTTATAAAAGGAGCATTTTCCCCCAAAGCATAGGTATTTACTATCTATATCTCTTAGTAACTGTATGCTGACACACTTTGTGCAAGTTCTTACTCAGAAAATACTATTTTTACCATGGTGTCCTTATTCCTGTCATTACAGAAGAAAACTGGAGATTTCCCAGAAGGCTGCAGAGGAAGAAGAGCGATATCGCAGAGAAATAGAGCAGTAAGTAAAAACCTTTCATAGGCAATATGCTGCCTGAAAAGGGGGTCTTTATATATTAGATTTGTCTGAAAACACCACATGTTCCTTTCTGATAAAATTCTATATTTCTATTTACCATTTAGGTAAATGTAGGGTCCAATGCATAAAGAAATGAATATGGCATGGAAATGTTATCAGGGAAGAAACAGAAGAACGACTGAAGAGTTGGAAAACGTGCATATACTCAGGGGCTTGATGACCTATTCAGTTAGCTTATATTAAAAACAAAACCCCAAACAATAAAATATTGGTAGTTTGATCATGAAAACTGACTGTTTTTCTAATAGGTACTTCTTAGTTCTAAAAATGAAAACAGTCAGTATTATTAGTCTGGGCTTAACATCTGTGCAGACGTTTATGTAACTGGCCTTGGAAGTATTAATATTAAATAAAAATATTTTTTTTACAAATTATTTTATTAGCTTAGTAAATGAAATTTAGAGAAAGGAATTTGTTTGGGGGAAGAGGCAGTTTATTATGCTTTCTATTAAAGAAAAAACCCAAACATAATGCACACTAAGTAATTGTAATGAATTTATATTGATGCTGTTCTTATACTCAGAATACCTAACTGATTTTTTTTTTCCCCCTGTAGGATAGCAGCAGAGGAAGAAAAATTTAAAAAGGAATGGGAAGAAGACTGGGGTCCTAAAGAACCTCCCAAATCTCTACAAACTGTAACTGCTGAAGTGCACTCTGTCCCTCGTTCCAAACACAAAAGTAAGTACTTGATTTCAGTCTGATTCCTAGGGAAAGTATTTGTTACAGACACATCACTGAGCTGTATGAAATATGTCACCAGTCTGTGTCCAAGCCAAGCTAGTTATGACTTGGTTACTTTCAAAAGGCTGGAAACATATGATTAAATTAGTAGCTCATACTTAGCAGGTATCTAGCTCACAAAATCTACATCACTCAAACATTCTTGGTTTTTAACAAGAAGCAGCAGGGAAAAGGTGGGGGGAGAAAAGCTTGCTAAGAAACTGTCACAAGTATCAACCCCTTTAGCTTGGGGTTTTGGTGCACTGCTTTTCATGTTGGTTCTTTGCAATGTTTTGCCTGTCAGCATTTTCACAGTGCGGTTCTTGCATCAGTAGACTTGTGCTAATTTCCACTATATGCCCAAATGGAAGTAGCCCTGCATTTTTTGTATATGTGATTGGTTTTATGTCCCTGTGAATCCCTGCTTTTTGTATTGAAGGAAATGAGTTAAATACTTAGTTTTGCAGAAAGATCTAACAATCTTTCCCTCATTTCTTCAGCAGCATCTCATTTGTCTCTTATTTTGGTGGTCTTTGAGGGCTGTAGGAATGTCTTGAAGCTTACTGTCGTCTCTTCCATGGGGAGGAATAAAGAACTTCTATATTGAATGATATAAAAAAATGCAACAGAAGTCATTGTTGCAAAACAACAGGGAGACATTAAACAAAAAAAAATAAAAATCAAAGATTGTTTTTTATTATTATTTTCCAGAGTTTTTGCTGGATCTTCTGATGTATCTGCTTCTTGCCAGCATTCTTAATTTATCCTTTCTCAGGCTGAAGCATTTACCACATCATTTTTCTACACATCACTTTGTTCCATTCTATTTTGACAACTGTCTTGAAAATGAAATGATGATGGTATAATGATGTTTTCAACTCATGCAAAAATAATCTTGCATGCTAAGAGCTTGGGTAGCAAAGCATATAAGCATGTACTGATTAAAAGCATGGAATCAGAACTTCTAGATCATTTCCTAGTGACCTAATCATGAGAAAGCTAGGCACATTTCTAAGAACTTGTAAAAATCAGGCTTCAGTCCATAAGTTGCTGTGTGCAGTCAGAGTGGGAAAAACTTGCTTTTTAAAAGTGGATTTCTTGTAGATTTTGAAACATCTTTTAGGCTTTTTCTATTCCCTTCCTACTATGACTTCCTTACTGAATCTATCTTTTTCATCCCTTGTCCTTTTTTTTCTCTTTCACCTTCTCATCCATTGCAGCAAGTCTTTCAGAAACATGCTGTAGTCTGCACAACCTGAAAATTGACTTGATATTATGGGCAGTCTGCTTCAGAATTAGTTGAGGTGCTTCAGCATTAGTCAACAGACTGAGGAGATACTGTTTGTACCCTGCAACTTTTCCATGAAGAGTTGCCCTAAAGCGTAAGTCCAGCTTAGTTGTCCAAAGGACAATTAAGATGCTTCTTAATTGGCAATTAAGAAGCTAAACTGGAAGCTATAGATAGTATGTGGAGGGTGTACTAAAATGGTATTAGGCAAAGGAAAAAGTAGAAAGTGCTTGTTGCATAACTTCAGGGAGACCTGTGTCAGTTATTAACCGGATTATATATATTATGTGACCTTGGGGAAGTCACTTAACCTATCATGGATGAGAAACTGAGATGGGAAGATATTTCTTCTTCATCTTTTTTTTTTTTATCCACTTAGTTTTCTACTTCTTCAGGACAGTGTTTTCTCTGTATAGCATTTACCACACTGACAGCACAGTAGAAGGCTGATCTTTCTTTTTTAAGCCAGATATCCCAGAACAGCTTATGGTTTCATTACAGGAAAAGCCACTGTACAGCCTTCCTTTCACAGCACAGCAGACAAATTGGCCATGTGCAGATCCTAACTGCTCTTCAGGGTTGGAGGATTGGAAGAGTTTGGAAACCGATTTAATTTAAGCAGGACCTTTTTTTTTTCTTTTATGTGGAAAAATATTCCATTGCTAACTTATTTCATGGAAGTGTCTAGTCACACATTGCTGATCTCTTTTTCAGCTGATGGGAACCTCCAGTTAGACTGTCATTTCTGTCTCCTCACTCCTTTCATCCTTTGTTTCTCTAGTAGATTTAAAGGGAGTTGCACATGACCAACTTGAAACAGATGACATGGATGCAGTGATCATGAAGCAGGAAAAACAGGTTTGCCACTCAGCCTTAACTTCCTATTCTGATTCAGACTCTTCCTGTGCTTTGCTTCCTCCTGACAGTCAATCTTGACACTGAACTGATCACATGGTTTTCCTAGGGCAATATGTGTGGTCCTTTGGTAGGTTTTGAAAGGTTTCATATGACATTTGTGCTGTCATTGCTTTCTGAAGATACAAATACAAAATCTATCAGTCCTTCAGAAAGGTGAGTTACATTGAGAGAGCTATGTGTGTTATCAGTGTTTCTTATATGAAATGATGCTAATGGATTCTTTTGTGTGTTTTTACTTAGCAATATGCTTTTAATATTTATATCTTGGCTTGAAATATTTTATCCTAGGGAATGGAGCTTTCCTTGTCTTCTCAAACACCACTGTGTTCTGGCACGATCTTGAGTTTGAATACCTGTTTCATTTTAAGAAGGCTTGTTAAAACTAGCATAAAGTAGGACTGTGGCCATAGAAACCTTAGCAATGCATATGGCTGTATGGTTCTGTATGAAGCTTACTTGTTGCATTTGCTTAATTGAGCGTAAAATGTGTATTAGTAAAATAAGGGTACCGTGACTAAATGTGCTTAACGCAGTTGATCAAGTCATCATCTAAGAACTTGTAATATTGAACCTTTGGTGTTGCGCCTTCAAATAAATGTTAATCAGTTCCATGTATCAGCATGGATTGATCTGAACCTGAACTAGGCCTTGACTTTTGTTCAAAAATCAACTTTTTCTTTACCTTTTGTAGCTTTTGGGTGGTTTTATCGATACGAAGGAAAATTTCCCACAATCTGCAAGGTACAGAGTTTGAGATGGAAATCTGTCTGCTGTGTGTTTGAATTTTAATTATTTTCTTAGTCTTTGTAACTACTAGACCCTTTTTATGGTCAAGCACTTCTCCTAAAGTTTGTACAAATTAATATGTGTTTGGGATGCATCTGTTTGCAAGTTTGTCCTTTTGAATACTTTGGACTTCTCAAGTTGTGAGAGCTGCAGTGGGAATTGTATGTTAATGCATTGCAGAAGGTGTTCAGTACACTGCTTTATTTCTTTCAGTGTATGTTAGCTGTGTTATCAGGCCTTTGTGATTGTGTCATGTGTTTTGGTAGTGGTTTTTTTTGTGGTGGCCTATGGTAAATTAACTAGAGTAAAAGTGTCATGAAGAATTAATGTTTCTATCTTCTGAGAACTCAAGGTTTCTGAGGAGGTCAGGATTGTGTCTGACAGAGTGTTAGTGTTACTGTTCATGACTATTACTTTAACCTTGTGTCTGGACAGAAAATGGCAGTTCTCCATAACAGAGAATATGAAATGATAATATGCTCTGATACTCTTTTGTACTGCTAGCGACTATAAATCATCATGGATCTGTAACTAATATGAGAGCCAGCACAGTTAGGATTTGTATCTGGAAACTATAAATACATGTTATGAAAACACAGTCTTTTCACACAAATAGGTGATCTTCTGTATTGCTGCTGACAAAGATAGATTAGAGAGTGTCTAAATACCTTTCCATATACTAATAAAGATCTCGCCCAGTTCTTGTTGAACTCTACTACAGTGTAGATTTGAAGCTTGAAAAGATGTGTTTTTAATCTTCTGCTCTAGGAAATATTTGGAAATGGTGAATTTTCTTCCTACTCCAAATTGCTAATTGATTCTTTTTTTGTTTGTTTTAAAACAAAATTTTGCTCTACTAAAAATGTCTATAACAGGAAATAAACTGAATGCAACAGGGAAAATGGATGGAAAGGATGATTCATTCTGTTCTATCTGAATGCAGTGAATGCAGCTAAGATTGTCTGATTTATGTTCAGATTCTGGAACACCGTGGTACCTGTACTGCTTAGTGTGCCTTTAAGTAGGAATAAGGAGCAGGGTGTATTTCAAAGACACCAGGAACAGAGGATTCAAAATGACTGTGTAGTTTTCTACTCTATGTGTAAAACTGTTCTTTTGTGCCATAGCAGTTAATTCACATGAGTAGATTTTATCCAGTGCTTGTAAGAGCTACTTGGTCTTTGTGATGCAGTCTTCTTTCCTGGGATCAATTCAGTTTCTGGACTGATCTAAGCCTTTCCTTTTGTAATGGCTTAGTTCAGTTGTATTACCTTGCAATGCTAGTTTTAGGACATATGCATAAAGATGTTTTATGCGTAGAGTAGTCGCATCTACCTATACATGAGTGTCTGTCACCTGAAAGCAGTCAGGCCTGTATGTATATAGAAATACCAAAACAGAGATGACAAATCAAGACCTAACCAAAACTATTTGAATATTCAAAGATTTGTAGTATGCCTGTGTGTCCTACTGTTGCAGTTTTGCAGAAGAGCAAGAATGTTGTCTTATTTTGTCCAATTTTTGTTATTGTGTACAGGCCCTCCAAACAAGGTTGAATTTCCTGCAGATTGCTGGGGAAATGGTCTTTAGATTTTCTTTTAAAAGATCAGCCCCATATTTGCACAGACTGTAATTAAACTTTCAAGGCAGACACTTGTGTACTGAGTGTGGTTTGCAGTGGTTTTAGCTGTTTAACTAAAAAAAAACAAAACAAAACAAAAAACCAAAAAAACCAAAACCACCAAAACTTCCCAGAAGGGGAAAGAGAGAAAGAAGTCAAAAAGTGACACTCTATGTGAACAGAAGAAGAATAAAAAGGAAATGGAGTTTGAGCAAAAACTTGCCAAAGAGAAAGAAGGAATGCTGGAGAAAGAAAAACAACTGAAAATAAATCGTCTTGTCCAAGAGGTATGTTATGTTCTCCTATCAAGTACAAATTATACTGAAAGAAAAAGAACTGATTCTTTAGTGGGATTATCTTAGCAGGACAGTTGTTTAATTGTGTGAAAGATAAAGTTAAAAAAAAATTGCTATTTCACTACAAAATGGCTCCTATGTTTCCTTTTTTCTATAGTCAGTTCTTGACCAAATGAGGGTGTCTGCAGTTAATGACTGTGAATTCAACAAAAGGCTGCAAAATAGGAAATAATTTCCAAAAGCATTATTAATTATAAAGCTAATTTAAATTGAATTTCATATTTCTGAAATGCTTGTATTGTAACTATACCTATAACCTGGTTTTGTGCACTGATGTTATGGTTAAGGTATCTGAGACAGAACGAGAAGACCTGGAAGAATCAGAAAAGGTGCAGCACTGGGTGGAAAGACTTTGTCAGACACGGTTAGAGCAGATTTCCTCTGTGGAGAATGAGTCTCCTGAGGTAAAAGTCTGGCTTCATAATCTCTAAATAACTCACTAGTTTTCTCCTAAAAACAATAGTCTTTTACCAGAGAAAAATCAGTCTTGATCTTTCCCTCTTCATTCTAGAAGGGGGACGAAAAAATCAGTAATTGATTAATTACAGTATAGCATTTGCTGTTTCTGTGTTTTATGGAGATTTTATTACTTTAATGAACTTATTTTGTGCCTTTAAAGTATATTTAAATCACAAAATTAACAATTTTATTGGCTTCTAAGATGTTTGGGCTATTGATGGGACATGCTACCACTAGTAGAACTGGGACTAGAATACCCAGCAATATTTTTTTAGTATCCTGTGAAAACAAGAACATAATTGATGATGAGCTCTTGGATGCTTCCTTGTACTGTGTGGGACAAAGGTACAGGCTAAGACAATGACAAAAAGATAAACTCCCGAAGAACAGAGTTTGTTTGTTTTAAATAGTCTCCGTAAAGGGAGTTGCAGATAATGATTGTGCCTTAGAGCCTTGATGGTTCTAGATGCAGTGTGAGGTTTTCCCACCACCCTGCTGCTGTGGCTCTCTTCCAAGCACAGCTGCTTTCAAGAGGAACACTGCAATCTACTGAGCTTCCCTGGGGATTCCCAAGAAATTGCAACCAACAAGGGGGCCCTTGGGGAACACTCTCACATGAATTTCCTTCACATCACTGTGGAGCAGCTCTGAAAATGCAGCTGATCTTCTGTTCTCCTGGCCTTAAGCCCAGATCTATGTGGCTGTTATTGAAGAGGTCCTCCAGGACAGCGTAATCACTATGCCGAGTTTTTTCTCACTACCTAAATTTTTCTGCGTGTTTTGGTAGATATGTTTCACTTATTTTGTAAAGTAAGAGGGAACGTTGCGGATTAAAATCACTGTTTTATTTCCAGAGCCCTACCCTGATTTAAGGCAAGCACTCAACATTGTATTTGCTCAACCAATTTTTCTGTCATATTATATACAAGTATTCTGGTACAATTCTTCTATAAAACTACCCAAGCAGTTAAACTCACATAAGCACAAAAGCAGAATGTGTCTGAGGGACAAATGTAGCTGAACAATATTCAGGCTTGAACTACTACTTGAGTACAAGAGCAGTCAAGATCTCTTGACCTCTGAGAAATACCTATATTTTAGTTCCAAGAGGTGAGCATGGCAGATAATGGGATCCCAAAGAGTGTCAACAGACACCCACTTGAGGGATGTATTGTCATATTAGACTAAGATGAGTGTGTCTGTAGTACAGCTCATCTAGTATTTCCTCAACTGAGTCTACAAAATAGCACAATGAAAGAGTATCAGCTGGATTTTCTTAAATATTTCAGTGTGATTAGTAATGGAAGAAATGTTAGCAACTTCAACACCAACATGCAAAATCCTTTTTCACACATACAGCTTTATTTTTTTCAATGAGCTGCTCATTATTTTCAGACTTGGGAGTTTATTAACCCCACAATGCATCTGGTGTTGGTTTAACAGAAATTAGAAGATCCAGAACCTCCTGTGGATCTGAATTTCATAGCACCCTAAACTTTTTTTGATAGCTGCTTAAGCTTACTTATTCCCCTTGTATTAATGTCTGGTTATGTTTACACCAGACTTTTAGTCCCTTTTCTGTTTTTAATGGCATGGAACTTCAGGGCCTGTCTTGGATTACTTATATACAAATAATCACTTCTGCAAGAAGCAATTCTAGCTTTCTCTTCATAAGAACTAGAGAGGCAAAGCTTGTGTTACCTGTGTCATTTTACCTTCTGAAGACTCCATGCAATTGAAATTTTTGTCATCATCACTGCCTCAACAGCCAGGGCTACCATCACAGCATTCCATTTTTCCTCTTTTTAAACTGGAATCTCAAGGAGTGCTTTTAAGAAGGCTTTGAGAAAGAATATTTATGTATGTGCTGTGTGGGAGGAGCCAAGGCTAAGTGGTGTTCTAGGATTTGCCATTAATCTCTTCAGATCTATTGCAGGCAAAGGAACTCTTAAGGCAGATCTGTCTTCTGTTGTATGTAGTTGGCAAGTGGACGTCCTTCTGCTTCTCCTTCTGCCACATCAATGCGGCGTTTTGCCGGTGGCCTCCAGCTTCACACCACAGATCTTGATGATATAAACCTAGATGAAGTTGACAAGCCTAAACAACGTGTGGCACCACCTCCGCCACCCCTACCCACTGTAACTCCAGCATCACCATCTCAGCCGCTTCCTACATCAAGTGTGCTGCTTTCAAGAGGTCCAGCCCTGGCAGTAACACCAACTTCCCAGGTGACCTCATGATCTGTTTGGATGCATGCTCCTTTACCATTCCCCTGCCTGGCCTCCCTTCCCTCCTCCCTCAGTGTTAAAAGAGGGAATGAGATGGTTTCACTGTTTCATAGTAGCAAATACAAGAAGTTCCTCACTATGAGGGTGGTGGAACACGGGAACAGGTTGCCCAGGGAGGTGGTTGAAGCCCCATCCCTGGAGGCATTCAAGGCGAGGCTTGACAGGGCTCTGGGCAAGCTGATCTAGTTGGGGATGTCCCTGCCCAGTGCAGGGGCGTTGGACTAGATGACCTCCAGAGGTCCCTTCCAACCCTAACCGTTCTATGATTCTATAATACAGTCCAGAGGTAGTTTCATTTTATTTCTTTTTTTAATATAAATTGAGAGGGTTTTGCTCTCTCCTCTCTGTGTACGTTGTGACCCTACCACATGCAGTTATCTTGGGCAGAATATATGCATAAAAAAGACAATTTGAAGTATTTAGAGACTGGAGAGAAAAAAAAGAAAAAACAACAAAGGCCAGCAGAGATATAACTCATAGTTAAATATGAGAAAAATATCTGTGTAGTGAAAATGACTTGTGAAAGGATTTTAAATGTCATGAAGTTGCTTCATTAGATGAGTGGACCAAAAAATTAGCTTAAAATCAGGAGGTCAAACTCTAAAACATAATTTACCAGTAAAATACTTTTAAATGAGTAAGAGCTAGTAATGAGGTTTGACTTTCATCTGGCACACACAGGAGTCAGGGAATTTTTTGAGAAAACCTTCTGATTTTTTCCTTATTATCATCTCAGTCCAAAAGACCATCAAATGTAAGAAATCTTGTGCTAGATCTCACTTCAGGAGAGAAATGGCAACACTTTTTGTCATAATTCCATTTGCTGAGTACTGTAGTGGGATTTGTATACCCATTTTGGGGGCAAATGATTCTTCCTTGTTTCAAAGAGCAGAATAGTATCGCATATGGTCACTTTTTTTTCACCACACACAGTTTTCTGCATGGCTTGACTGCATTGTTGGGTTTCTTTATTTTTTTTTTTCCTGCATGTTTACTTGAAAATAGTGGCTTTGTTTTCATGATTCTGGTCGGGGTGGGGAAGGATATGCAAATTAATGATTTCTCAGGGAAAACTGGTAGACAATTGCCCTAATATGAATTATGAATCTCTTATAAACTTAAGTAGACTCTGATAGTGCTTGATCTATGTGGTTTATATGTTTGAAGTGCCATGAACATGCTAGATCCTCTGTTATGGAGATGTCTGGTGTTTATAGGTGATTATAGGTTTCCCAAGTTATTTGCAAAAAAAAACTGATGTGAAATGACCCAAGAGTACAAAATACTAGTGTTCAGAGGAGAGAAACACTCTCCTAACACTAACAGGAAATATTCAGATAAAGTAATATAGAAAGTGCCATATTTGATGTGACCCCAAAGGCATGTATTCCAACAGATGTTTCTGGCAGGTTTGCACTGCTACATATGTTAGAGAAAAGAGGTTAATAATTAAAGGAAAATACATCAGGTAATAACAACAAAATTACTTGGCCTTCTAAAATGGGAAGTTTTTTTTTCCTTGAATATAATTGGTGTATATGGGGAGAGAGCTAAGCTATTAGTAAAGTATTAATACTGAGTCAAAGCTGCTTTGTTCATAAGGAGATAGCTCAGTATTCCTGCTGTAATTTCAGAAATGGAAGAAAAATCAGTAGCTGGATGATTTATCTTTGCAGCTGTTTTAAAAAATCAGGTTTTAACACCAGGGATAAGCCGAAGCAGTGCATTTATTTGACTTCAGCAATTACAGATCTTGTGTTTATGCCTGGTAAAGCCAAAAATAGACAACTGTCATTGTCCCATAAGTTATTTTTCTAATATTACTCAAATTGGTAAATGTTCTCTATTTTGCTAAGTTTATTTTTTTTCCTCAGATTGTTCAGTTTCAAATTCAGCTAGAACAAATACCTGACAGAAGGAATTAAATCCTGTCAGATACATTCCTGACAACTAACTATTAGAAGATCTGGTATAACTTGATATGTTTCTCAGAAGTATTATTAGCCATATAATTTATATGAACTTGGTACTAAGTCTGTTGCTGTTTAGGTTGTAAGAAACACCTCCCACGTTGGCAAAGTATCTTCTGTGTCAAGCAATCCACTGGTATGTCATCTACTATTAATGACTGTAGTTTTATGAACTTCCCTATGTAATGCTAATGTCAAGGGTTTGATTCTGCATGACTAATTTATTTATAATTCAACATTTGCGTTCATGTTGTGGATACATTGCTGTATTACAAGATACCTGGTATTAGGTAGTGGAAGTGACTCTTAATGATTTGAGGACTTCATATTTTTATACTTCAGCAACATATAGTCTATGTTTGTGTGTTCTGGATGTCTATATGTTATGGACTATATTGTTCTGTCAAGACAGACAACAGGAGCTATTTTAAACATAATGAGTGCCAAGAAGCAAGCTTTCTTCTCAGAAGAATTAACATTCATTTGATAATTCTCTGCACTGATTTTGATTCAGGAAGGCTAGATTGCCAAATTTCAGGTTTCCCCATTCTGAGGCACTCTAGACAAGTCTGTCACTAAATTATGCAATTGCAGAAGAAAATCATCCAGTTCCAGTGTAATTTTAACAAGTTGATATCTCTGAAACTGCTGGTTCTTCTAAGATCAGAAAGCCTAATAATACAATACATTTTGCAGTGTGGAACAACTTTAATTGAGGGATATCCACAGGGACTTTCAAAGATCTCATTTTAAAGGAAATTGAAAAAAAAAAGTGACATAACTGATTTACTGGAATCAATTCAAATAATTTGAGAGGATACAGCTTGTACTATGCGAATAATATCTGGAGTACATTCTATTTTGTATGAGAAACATTGACAAGAGTGTGCTGAGAGTTGCTAGGGTTAAGTCAAACTAAACCTACAGGACTCTGGTTTGAACTCTTTTCTTCAATAGAACTTTGCTTGGTATCAGTGGGAATTGTGACTGAGTAAAGTGTAAAATCAGGTTAGTACCTGTTGGATGAATAGGTCTGGGATGCCTCTGGGTATCTCTGCTTTGTCCGTTAAGGGTAGGTAATTAGCATAACTAACCCTAATTCCTAAGTCAGCATAAGTTAACTTGAAATCCTTTATGGAAATCTGATCTCTGCAGTCCTGGTGAATTTAATCTTAAAAGATCTACTTAGCCATGGATTACTTACAGTCTCATTTGAGGTTCACTATGTTCTTACACTCAACTTTAGCATTTTTTTCCTGTAATTTCTCATTCAGTTCCTTGCCTTTATGGGATAAGTGCCAAAAGCAGGGATGAGACTTTTCCATAATCTTGTGAAGTCAGAGTTTAGGGGGAAAAAATACTGTTTGGCTTGTTTTGGTTTGTTGACTTTTTAAGTCTTAGTTAAAATAATTCAGTAATCCTTTCGTTATATTTGCACAATTAAACTCGGTACCATAAACTGCTTGAATTGAGACAACTTGGTGAAATGATGCATTTGCTCAAATTATGTTGTGAATAGTAATTTTCTTAAATTAACCCCATAGCAACTTGCTCCAAGTCCACCTACCCAACGACATCCAGGGGTACCAATAGTCTCTAAACCAGTCATGCTGCATCCTGACCCAAACTTTATGGTCAGGCCAACAATCAAATCAGAGGCCCTGGTAAGCCCTTTTACCTTTTAATGTTCTTTTTCTGAGTGCTACAGTACTGTGGGATTTGTTACTGACTTGTCCTCAAAGCATCAATGCTTGTCTCATTTTCTGCTAACCAAAATTCATGCAGACTTTCAAGTGATCAGTAATGGTAAGTACAAAAGAATGTTTTTCCTTTTTTTTACCCCCATGATCTAAAAGTCACTTTAAGTGAAAATTTTTGTACTGGGGTGCATAATTCCAGAGCAGTGTTGAACCTTAGAGTCTGTAGATCTTATTTTTCATTTATTTATCTGCTGATTTTTAAATTCTGAATTTTTCAGAAATTAAATAGTAAAAATTCATTACACTGTGTTTTTCCTTTGTAAATAGTCATGAACATACTTGAAATGGAGAGAGATGTTTGATCATTTCATTTCAGAGAGAAGTGTGGTGTTGTATCTTGGACACCAGTATGCTGGTAATGCAGTGTTACTACAAAGTTAATTCATAAGCACATTATTTTTCCTATTTGCTTTCCATTTCTATTTCAAATGCAAAAGAAGAAAAACTTCTTAGACTGAAATATAGGACTAGCCAAGTAGCATCTTTGGGAATTGGGAAGGTGTATGAGGGGAAGGGAATATGAGGGAAGGTGAGCCAAGGCTTGTGGACAGAAAAGAGAAATACTGCTCTAACAGGTGATAACTCCTAAGTGACAGCCCTGAATATTTGTCTAAAATAGCTGGTGGACCACTTAGTAGTATTTATTCTTGAGTGTCATCATGACTTATGCTGTTAGAGTTGTATGTCTGTTATATGCATGGTGTGGACATGTGTGTATATATATGTTTACATGTGTACTGCAGCATGTGAGCTTTCTAAGTGATGGAGAAAAAAAACACAGTTGCATTGCATTTATTTAATTAGAAGCTTATTTCTGACAAGAAATGATAAGCACAATATTCCTAGCACTGGAGCTTTCATTTTGATTCTGTTCAGTAATTCAGCATCTCTAAACTATATGAAATTCCTTAGGGGAGGAATGAACAGAGTAAAATCATAATCTGCAGTTAATATCTAGCTCTTGAAAATAAATATCTGGTGTACAAATATGAACTAGTTTGCAAAATTGCTAATACCCTTCTGTGTAATCAGACAGTCTTGGTATAAATTTTAAATGTTCCTTGTTTGATTTCTTTTTTGTTGGCTAGTTTGGGGGTTTTTTTGTTACTGACTACTTACAGTTAGTTTAAGAAATTGACAATAAGATCCACCTCTGTAGGGAAATTTCTTATGATTTGTTATGCATGCATATTTTCCAAATCACAAGTCTGCTGAACTGCCTTATTTTAGTTGGAAGCTCACCATTTCAGTGGGAACAATATTCTGAAAGGACTCAAGAGAAACATCAGACGGTAAATTGTTTTTTGTAGACCCATTACTTTCCTCCATTTATGACTTAATGCAGTAAAGAGTGTTTTTCCTCACTGCAGTGAAGTCACAGTAGTATATGGAGGAAAACTTTTGTTGATACCCAAGTAAAGAGGGAGGCAGCTTCTATTAGTTAAAAAATGAAAAGGCCAGAGTATGACAAAACAGATAAGATGATACCTGCCTGTCTCTAGAAACATAAGTACTATAATTTGATTTCATGCAGAAGGAATGTGTTGTTTATTGGTGGTGGAGGGGTCTCTTTAAGTCAATAGTTCAGATACAGGAACAGTTCAGCTTCTTTCAGCAAAGGGAAGTACCACCAAGGGCAAAGTATGTTTTGCTACCATTTCTAGTCTTGCTAGATTTCACATAGCTTATGGAACTCCAGTCTTTGTTTTAATATGATGTAATGCACATAATTTCTTTTACCTTGGTTTTTATCTTAATTCAACTGTCCTGAGTACCAAAGTCTAGAAACTGATCTTTATGGATTTACTTGATTCCCAAGAGTTTTAATAGTTCACTAAAATTAAGTCGCTTGTACTTCAAATGGGGAAATGATGGTTGAGGAGTAAAACTTGAGTGTGGCCTTGAATGCCAAGGGCTGCTCTGGTCAAAATCTGTGTGACCTGTTTGTTTCTATTGTGCATGAGTGAATTGGAATACACTCATGGCAAAGCTAATTCAGTTTTGGCTCAGAGGGAGGATTGTTATGATTTAGTGGTGGGGGTTACAGAGAAGGAAAACCAACATGAACATTAATCTCTGCTCTCTCAACTATCGCAAACATCCTGTTGTGTGAGTTAGAAGGCTTTCGTGCACTTAGTCTTTTGTGGTTGGATGCAGTATTTCTGAAAGGAAGAATGAATATTTAAGCTTTTCTCTAATTTGCAAGATTTGAAGCCTGATGCTACAGGACTGCAGTCAAAGGGCTTGAGACAGGTGCTTAGATAATGTGTGGTAAGATGTGTGATGATTGGAAATTTCAATTATAGCTCTACCAAAACCCTCTGTGTTGAAAAGGATTTTTTTTTTCTTTCTAAATGGCTAGAAGGAGGCTGTAGAGTTTTGTGTAAAGTCTTGCCAGACTTGCCCAAAAGTCCTTCAAGACAAAAACTCGATCTTGGTATTAATTAAGCATAGACCAGAAATCTTTCCTTAACTGAGGAACAAATATATTTTTCCAAGTAATGGTATTAGTACAGGAGACTAATAGAATGAGTAGCAAAACTGATAGATAATCCTTTGTTCTAAAGCAAATTGAGTTTGGAAATGTAAATACTGTAGTTTAGTCTTTAGAAAGATGTTCTTGTGTCAGAAAACTCAAATATGTTACCTGATTTTGATGCAGGGTTTTGAGTGGAGGCTGAAGAGGTGTGAGGAGTCTTTTGTATATTTTTTAGCTCAGTTTATTTCTGAAAAATTTTGTAATATGGTAAGAGTTTCTGTATTCCAAACTACGCTGTACCTTTATGTTAATGCTCTGCAAGGAAAAGAAAAATAGAATCAATATGGTACTAAAATCATCAAAGTCCAACACAATGAAATAAGATAAAACAGTTATTAATGTTGTGGACTTACTTGTAGATACAAATTGAAGCAAAAGCACTCAGAAGTAAGTAAATTAATTTTTTTCTTTAAGTAGAATAAACCTATACTAGTAGTTGGTATTTAGGTAACTGCTTTTTTCAGGATGAGCCCAAATACATACATCTTTTCATTCAGCTTATCAACCTTATAGGGAATTTAATAATGGAATTACTTTTCATTATAGGAAAGCCCTGGAAGGAGAGCAAATCTTAAATGTGTAACATATATTTATTATGACTTCTCAGTATTTTGGAAATTAGTTTTCTAGCATTTTGTCCATGTTTTTTTTAAATATTTTTAAAAAAAATTATAGAGTCCCCAGCACTGTTCTGTAGAAGTTAGGGATAAATGGAGGCATGGAAAATAATTTTTAAGACATCTTGTGGTATGGAAATGTGCATTGTTTATGTAGTTTCTCTAAAATTCTTTCCTCTTTGTATTCAGTGCTATTTCACTGTATGTGTGTTGTCATTTTGAAGTGATATAGGGAACAAGCTCTAACAGTCCCTAGAAGAGGCAAAGAAATTAGATTATCTGTAAGTAGATGATACTCATTTATAGCAAAAAGTTAATGTCTGGTTTGGCAATTTTCTTTCTTTTGCAGCCACAAGAGATGTTTAAAAGGATGGTGGTTTACAATTCATCATTTAGATCTAACAAAAAACAAGTAAAATATCATTTTCCATGTCTTGTGTGGTACTCCTTGCTTTGACTGATCATAGAATTAACTTTCCTTTCTAATCTTGTTGCTTAGTTTCTAAAGCAGATATAAGACAATCCTAGTGCATGTGAACTGCTAGTTTTTGTCAGCTTTTGGGGTGTGGGGTGGCTCTGGTCTAGAGAGATGAAGAATGAGAGGATAATAAATCCTTCAGGTTGGACTGTCTGTAACTGTTTTTGTGGTTAGTGCAATCTTTAAGATAATTAAACACCAACAGATCTGATCCTGGCAATTTTTTTTTAATGTCTTCGTAAGACTTCCTTGTTTCTTTTAGTCTTCAGTTGTAATCCCTTCAGTAATATACTAAGAAAGTATTTTAACAAATAGAGCTATTGTTATAATTACTGGTAGGAAGTCAAAGGAGCTGGTGGTGGAAAGCACATGTTCATATAGTCCTCCTGTTTTGTGTAGGATTTGTCTACTGTATTACTGCTCTTACTGCTTTCCTCTGTCATAGTCATGAAGGTTTCATTTATTCCTCGTTTGACTGGTGGTTCAATAACTGGTGCCTTGAAGAAATGAGATTTGTGCCTGACTCCTGTGCTGCTGGGAAATGTGCCAGTTTCTGCACAAAATGCCTTTATTAGTGCAAGTGAAGTTAGATGTATTCCTGTGGTAGATGAAAATTTTTGTGCACAGTTGTGAGCTCATCATGTGAGCTTTTGAGTGGTAAGCGATTAAGATTAATAACTTTTTCTTTTAATCAATTAAATTTAGATCTAGAAGGGAAAACTGGTTTTGAGATAAATTTTGAGATTGTTCAGTTGCCATTAAATGTATGTTCTGTATATGTAACTGTTGTGTTCTCAGAAATATGGATTTTGGAAAATTTTGTTATATCTAGTCATGGAAAAGATATTTCTTTCCGTTCTTTTTTATTACAGTCAAGTTTCAATTGCTATTGACTCCATGCTGGAAACTTCGGTGAGCAGTACCATTGTTTTAGGTGCTTGTGTTTTGGTTTTATTTTAAGTGGTAGCCTTACCTTTCATCTAGAAGTCTAGACAGTTGTTTCAGTGCAATCAAATATTTTAATGTTCCAGGTTCTACTTAGGTTCAGTTGTATGGATGTTACTGTAAGTCAAGGAAGGATTACAATGGTCTTAACTCTTTCACCTGAGACGTCCTGTGTAGTGGGAGGAGTAGGCTTAGATTTGTGGTTTCAGCCTGGTATGGCTTGGTTCGTTAGTCCCTACTTGACAGGGACTGTCCCCTCTGCCCTCCAGATTTGTGATGCCTGTTTCTGAGAAGGTTTATTAGAATGAATCAGACACCTTCATTGTATCATAACTGTGTTTGTACACTGTTGGATTCAGATCATATCTCTTCTTTGCTTGCAGGTTTTTTGTTATGGAGTTTAGTATTTTGGTTTGGGGTTTTTTTCCTGTTTAGAAATTATTTTCCCAGAAAAACTTCCTTCAAGTGCAACATCTGTTTTTAATGAGGGCAACCTGGGACAAAGAGAGTTCAATGACTTCCTTTAGATTACATAATGAATTTAGTGACTTGGCTGAGATTGGAGTTCTTTCCTCTAAGTTCCTTGCTCCAAGATCATAGATGTCTGCTTCAGCCATGCTTCCAAAGGTCAATACAAATTCAGCTATTCAAACTGTTAGTTATTTGGTAGTTATCATTATAAAATGTCTCTTACAGTCTTAATAAAACTATTCATAATGTTAATACACTTTGTAAATGAATAAATTATTAGGGTTTTTTCCCAAGGATGAAAATTAACCCTTGCTGAAGTCTGTAATCAAATTCCTGTTTAATTTATTTTATTTCCCTACAAAAATACAACCACTCTTGGCAGTAAGCAAAAGTTCTGCAGTTGTGCTCCGAAGACTTAGTTCTCTGGAGCCTGGGAAGACAAAGTCATGTTTGAACTCTTACAAATGTCTTCTGTTTTGAAGAAACATCAAATGCAGACATGATTCACTTAAGTTGGTCTTCTAATCTCAGGGAAAAGGTGAAGAGAGAGGCAGTCTACAGGAAAGCCAGGGTTCATGCTCTGTGATTCAGTATGCCTGTATGTTAACGACTGCCAGTACATGCAGGAGTCATCAGCACCACTGTTGCATGGTCTGTGTAAGTGTGGTTAGGAAAATGGGCAATACTGCTGTCCATTTGAGGGTCTGCTAATGCAGGGCTGTGTAGTAGTGCTTACTGACTTTGTCACAGGCGGTGGTGGTAAGGATGAGATCTGATCCCAGAGGATCAGTCATAGCTATGTCAAATTTAAGCAACTGAGAAAGGGGATAAAGGTGGTAATAGGAGGAAGCATTAGTGTTTTCTGCTGCAGCTTTGTCGTTTAACAGCCAGCCCTTTAAGATACCAGAGGAACCTTAAACCATGCATTTGATTTACAAGTGGAAAGAGGCTTAGCTGATTCTGAGAGTGGAATAGACTTTGTCATCAGATGAATCCAGTAGAGAACAGGGTAATAATGAATATGTCAAGCTTGATCACACACCAAACTTCTCGTCTGCACCAGATATTGGGTTGCCTGCTGTGTCAGCAAAGGGTTGTGTGGTTCTGCATTGTTCCCATATCCCCAGGTTATTGCAGCTTGAAGCCACAAGGGTGATACTGCATTTAGGTGCCTCAGTAAAGATTTCTGTTATGTCCTGGAGTCCTTGCTTTAATATGCAGCATAAGCACAGTGTAAATCTCCAGTATAACCCACACAGTCTCACTTGGTACCTACAACTCCTCCTCAAGAAACCACCACCCAAACACCATTAAACACCATTGATTCCTGATTGCTGACTCAGGAACTCTCAGCTTTGCAGAAAAGATAACTCCTGCTTTTTCCCCTGCTGTGTTGGTCTGACAGGGATAAGGAAACTCCATGGAAAGGAGGGAGAGAAGGGGCCTGGAAGAGGATCCTACAACCCAGACACCATGGAATAGTGTTGCTGACAGGCAAATTGAGGCCTGTGACTTCTGCCTGTGTTAGATAGTGCCCAACATGTTGATAGTCCCAAGAAACAATGCTCAGAAGAGTGTGGCAGAACATACCTGACCCTGATGCTTTCAAGTTTTGCTTCTGTTTTATCACGTGTAGACAGAACTGCAGAGCTGAGAGTGGTAAACTATTCCTCAGAATTGCTCCATAATATGACCACCTCAAACTACTGATCTCTTGTAGGGTTTTGAAGTGTCTTCTGACTGTCAGGATGGACTATTTGCTGCCTTTCTGTACTCTTCTCCACATCTTTCTTACAGAATTATGTTTTCTCACTAAAAAGTAAAATTGAGTTTGTGTGTTAAGTGTGTGTATTAGCCTAGTGTTTTTACAATTAAGTATTGTTTTATTCTCAGGGCTTCCAGAAATATTTGGAAGATTTTGATCCCTATTCGATGGTAAGGAGAGAATTCAAATATGTTGAAGTACCTAATATGAAATACACTGGAAAAAACCACATCCTTGACTTTGAGGGCTAGGAAGGGGTGAGATTCTTGCTTGTTGCTTTACTGGGGCTTGTCTCTTCTAGTTACCTTGGAAAAGATGATCTACTGTTCTGATATTCCTCTAACACTATTTTGGAGGAGGGAAAGGAAGGTTCTTTTTCTCTCATAAGCTACATAGATCAGCCTAATTATTTTGTGTTTCCCAGGTGGAAATGACTAATCATTATATCTTTTCACAGTTTACTCCAGAGCAGATTATGGGAAAAGATGTACGACTATTACGAATTAAAAAGGTAAGTACTCTATTATTTAACTGATATTTAAAGGGTTTATGCAAGCATTTCTTGCACGATCCCATTTACTGGGAAGAAAGAAAGAGTAAGCTCCTGTTGTTAGTGAAAAAAATAATAGCACTGTCTGAACTAAAACTCTTTTTTTCAATAGGAAGGATCATTGGACCTTGCAGTTGAGGGAGGAATTGATTCTCCAGTTGGAAAGCTAGTCGTGTCTGCCATCTATGAGGGTGGTGCTGCAGACAAACATGGTGAGTAAGTAACAATGAGAAATGCTGCTGCAAAGTGGCTCCTTTTACTGGCTGAGAGTGGTTGGCTGACTTCATAGCTGTGTGTAGTTCCGAGATGCATGCTTGAATTGCCCAAGGCAGCCAAGTTCTGTCTTGACTCTCAGGGCAGCTCAGAGAGAATCTAAGCGGCACCCTCCAAACCAGACAGACAAACTGCTACTACAGAAGGTCTTACTAAACTAGTTTCTTACCAATAATGATCAGTAAGAGATGAGTGTGATTTTTTTTTTCTTCCATGCCTTAAAATTAGTTTTGCTTTTTTCCTATAACACACTTTGTTGGCTATGTCAATTTTTAGTGTAAGCATTCACATCTACTGAAGACATTTCTCATTATACTCAGTACTGCATGAGTATGATACCAAAAAGACTCTTGCTTCTTTTTTTTTTTGTTTATGTACATGCATACTGTATTGGTCTTTTTCACCAGGAGGCATAGTGAAAGGGGATGAAATACTAGCTGTAAATGGCAAGATATTAATTGACAGCAGGCTGGCAGAAGCACAGGCAACTCTAGCAAAAGCTTGGAACATGGGTGGGGTAAGTACCCTGGCATACTTCATTCTACCTATAATACACATGACGTATACTTTTCTTTCATGACATTGTCACATCAATGTAAGCATCAGAAGTAACAGGTATGCCATGTACTAACAAAGTGAGATCAAGACAGTGGTATATAGCATCTGTGAAAAATATGCATGTGATTTACTGTGAAAGTTCATGGCACTTAGCCACTTGTCAAGATTGTTATTTAAACACATAACATTCTGAGTGTTTGTTGTATGTTTATCTGTGGAATCTCTTTGATATTGAAAATTACTTGCAAGCTGATTGGAATTTTATAATAGCTTATCTTTGATTTCTGGATGTACAAGTAAGACTGCACTTCAGCTACAATGACTGTTTTCTCAGCAAGAACTGTAATAATTGCTAAGATAACTAAATACAGGATGATTCTTAAAAAAAAAAGTAAAAGCTTGTTACCACACCAGTAGATTTTTCTTTAATTTAAGGATACAAAACAAACAGCTCAATCCTGAAATGCTCTTCTTATAGAGGTCTTTAATAGCGATTTTTTTTGCTGGTCCCTGGTCCTGGTTTTCCAGGAATAGATTGCTTTCTTGATTCTCTCTCTGATAGCCCATGGTGGTCCACTAACCATCTCTTAAAAACAGTATTTTGTGGCACCTATTTGCTTATGCATTTCTCTTTCAGGATTGGATTGACTTAGTCATTGCAGCATCACCTCCAAAAGAATATGATGATGAACTGTAAGTGCATAAGCTTTCTTTTTCTGGGAATTAAAAGGCTAACAACAATAGTCCATAGAGTTGGCTTTTTTTAATCAGATGTATGGCAAGTATTTACTTTTTGTGGATTACAAAACCTTTTGCATTACATGGTTGCTAATTTGATAAGTAGCTATTGCGCATTACAGCAGTGGTTCCCAGACTTTTCAGAATGGTGATTCTCAGTATTGGTTGTACATGACTACACACTCACACTTCTTTGTTTTTAAACATTACTTACTTCAGTCTGGACCATTTACTGTGGTCTCATGGATCACAATTTGAGGATACAAATGCCCATAAGCTTTCTTCATCACCACCAGATATTTAATTCTGGTTTTTAGGGATTTTGAAATTAGATTGCAGTTGTAATCCTTGTCTAAGTCAACCGAAGCGTAAACTTTTCCAAAGAGCTAGGTAATTTGGGTGTCTTGGCAATTGGTTGTGTTCACAGAGTCTTTTTTTAAAAGATAATAAATATAGGTGTGAAACAGAAGAATGTCTTCAAATGTGATAGAGGCATCGTATCAATACAACTTGCTTTACTCTGGACAAAGAGTTTCAAAAACAAGACCAATATTTTCTAGCTTAACTGAAGGGAAAGATTTGAAGGTATCTTTACTACCAAGAAAAATGGCAGAGGAAAGCTTTGTAGTGACTATTAACCTTAACTCTTGTTCCGTATAGATTACTAGAGTATTAGAAGCTGTAAGTCAGTATAGTTTTATTGGCTAACACCAACTGAAGATTGCTTTAAAATCGTGTTTGATACTTGTGCATAAACTAAGAAGCAAGGAAATAACTGTCACTTATTTTTGTTTTCATATCCTGTATATTTAGCCCTACTATTCCCTCATCAACAGTCAGTCCCAACACACACAAAAAGGTTTTTGAAGGCAGTGCACCTGTGTACAGACAAGGTTATCTCCTGCAGCTGTAACCACTGCAGTGTTCCCTCATGGTGAATAGCCAGACCTGGGTTAACATGACTGTCCAGTGTGAGGCTGAGTTATTTTTCCAGCATGTGCCTGCCTGTGCATTGCATGCCACGCGTGCCTTTGTTCCTGGCATGCTGGAGTGTTCTTTGGGCTTTTGCCATGCCTAGCCTATTATAATATAAGGATTTAGTTTCTACTTCATAATGTCCTTTAGAGGTCCTCTGCAGAATTGGTTTATCATCTGCTAGACTATAAAATAAATAGGCCCTGCTTAAACAAGTAGGATTAATCTAATTTTTTTTTCCTTATCTGTGGACCACTGCTGTGGCTTGAAGTAACTGCAAATTACTTCCTTGTTAAGGCTTGTCCAAAGAACAAGTTTTATATTATATGATAGTGTGCCTGTAAACAAATATTTATGACTTTTTGGTTTTCACTGAAGTTTGTTAATTTTGTCACTATACAATGGTTTGGTACCAATATTATCCTTGTGTCACAAACTGAGTTTACTGTGGTTTCTCTGTGCTGTATAATTACTGTAAATATAGTCACAGATCTCTAGAAAACCCAAGTAAGATTTCTTGTTGCATGTGGGTATTTGTGGTCTTCTCAATTATTACTTACATTACAAATCGAAGTGACTAAGATCCAGTAATAGAAAACTGTACTTACCAGAAAGATTCAAGATTGCACTACAGTAAACAGCACCTGTTTCACTATGTCTATTTTTCTTTTCTTCTGCAGGACATTTTTTTAAAGAAAGCTCCACTGGCGAAATTAATTTTTTTCCCTAAAGAAACTGCTGCTCTGTAAATTAATAGGAAATAATACATCTTTGTAACAAATGTGAGCAATCAGATCTCTCAATTGAAGTAGAGACTTCAGATTCTTCAGGTAATTTGAGTAATTTCAAACCATTCTAGAGATAAACAGCAAGAATACTTTTGCAAGATCATCAAAAAAGACTGCCAATGAGCATAGTTTGATCTGAGAGAACTCAGTCTATTTTTTGGTGGTTTGGGGGGCCAAATTTTGAAAGTTATCTTCCAGTTTTACTGGAAATAGACACCAGAATGACAAACGAAGACAGAACCCAGATGTCTGTTCCCACATGCAACACTTGTGATTATATGTTCACAGGCCAGGCTGGGTGTGAAAAGGATTATATTTTTACTCCATACATTGTGAATATTTTTCCTGGGAAAATGGGAATGTATGTAGGTAACTCCTATTCTCATTCATATTCTTGTAGTTCTCTTAATGTCCATTTCTGTTGTTCAGTTGTCAGTTGTTTTGAGTATAAAAACCCTGCTGGTGGAAGAACCAGTAATATCAGGAGTGCTAGCATTGTAAGGAATAATTTTGATGATGCTTATACAGTAGAATGTTCTCTACCAGCAAATAGCTAGCAAGTAGTCCAGAAAAAAGTCATTATGTAGTTAGTTATACTACTATTTGTACTGGTGGCAAAAACTACTCCCTAATATAGTCATGGGTGGAAGATTTAGGTGTGATTTACAGTCTGTAGTTCTGTACTTTGTTTTCAGTGAGGCTATATAGTGACTTCCTGGACAGTTCAGTCACGTAAGGGTAACATTCATTATTGGTGACTATATGTCTTCTGTTTAAGTAAGTTCCTCAAGACCATAAAACCTATACTAATCTGGCTTTTAAAAAGTATAACTGTTGTAGACTTGGTAACTTCTTAATGTTACCAAGATAGCTTGATAGAAATATCAGTCTTCCTTCCTTTCTTGTATCTGCCAGTTTGTATTATGATTTTCGTATTGTGTTCAGATTTTTTTTAGCTGGCCTAATAAGAGGAAGTTTATAGTTATTTGGCATATCAAATTTCCACTGAAGTCTTGCCTTTTCAAGGTTTGGAAATCCTTTCTGTAACAAAGAAAAATAACAATTACATTCTTGAGAACTCTGTACTTACAGGCAGATTATTAATTATGTTGACTTTCTTCATTTGCAGTATTGTTCTGATATGCCAATAGATGTGTCTGGTGAGGTACACATGCTAGAATGGTTTAAAAATTCAACTCTTACAACTAATCCAGGAATAAAATTGCATTTGCCAAATGTAAGAAGTCTTGTTTCCTCTTTGTCTCTGGGTTTGTACATCATAGTAATAGTTAATCTGCTAAAGTACACAGATTTCTGAATTGATCTTTAATAGCAGACCCATTTACAACAGACTGCCACCCTTGTGGAACTCAAAAGAAAATTCACACGGCACAGCAGGGAATTGTCACTTGGCTGAGCTGCAGTAATCTTTTACAGAGTTTTTCTGGGCAAATCTGGTCATTTAATAATTGGCAAGCTACTGAGTCCAGCTGCTCTTGTTTATTTTGTTTGCTAGGTCTTTGGGTGCATCTACCCAGAGCTGTAGACTTCCTAACCAACAGAGTAATCTAAATGCATCAAGAATATCACCAGCAGGAAAATTGCAGCGGGGTGTCCTCCTCCTGCTGCGTTGGTTCCCAGTTGCCTACATACTGCAACCATCTGGTCTGTATGACAGTGCAGATCAGTGAGTGATGCTATCAAATGGTCTCTCTTAAGGGATGCTATGTGCCAGCAAATGGAGATGCACTAGTAATGAGCTTCAGCCTGCAACCAGTGTTTGATTGTACCAATCACTGTCCCAGCACACCAAGAAACCTAACACAGAAAACTTAAAGGTTAGATATTAGAAATATTTTTACTGGTGTAATTTTTTCAGAGACAAAAGGAGCACAGAAGACTGAGCTGGGAAGTCTGTGGAAGTACCAACAATTGAATTGTACCCTTGACTTCTTAGTCACAAAACTCTTTCTCTTCTAACCAACTACCTTGTTAAGTTGATTTGGTTAGGTACAGCTTAAAATGTATGAAAAGCTGTACAGGAAATAGTTACTGCTGGTTACTTATGTATATAAGGAAGTATTAGTTTGTGTGTTTAGCCTGTGTTAGGATGGCAGAGTGGCTTTAGGCAATGTAAGGAGGTGGTGGTAGAGAAAGGAGACTGTTACTTCTGAAATTTTAAAATGACTTTAAGCTATTAGTCTTTTTTAGGTAGTGTTTTCTTATTTTTTAACTATTTCTGGTTTTCAGTGTCCTGGGATTGGATCATGTCTTTCTTTTCCCAGCTGGCTCAAGGACTTGGAGAATTCTGCAAGAAAATAGAGTTTTCAAGCAACTTTCCTTTCAGTTAATTTGGTCTGTGTAAGCTAAGTGGCCAAGATGTAAGTCATTTAAACAGGCACGTCCATTTGACTTGCTACTGGACTGATTTCTGGTAGCTCTAATAGTCACTACGTGTGCCTGTGCATCACCCCGTTCAACCAAGCCAGTTGTGGAAAGATAACAGTAAGGGTACATGGAACTTTCTCTTTTTTCATCTAATGCTTAGTTCCCTTTGGGAGTGTGGAAACTCTGACCTGATGCACAAAGCAGGAAGAAGTCCATGATACTGAAAGTATCACAAATGCTTCAAATTGCTTTTAACATAAGATGGTTTTTCATTTTTAATTTGCTGTAATCTCAGAGGGAACATGCCTAGTTTCTCAGAGCTGTTTGTTTGGTTAAGACTGCTAAATCCCACAATCTCTCTGTGGGATAATAACCCAGAGTTTCTCAGAACTGTTAACAATCATTCTTATTCTCTCAGGAATTCCTTGCAGTGTTAGTCACAGTGTTGTCTTCAGTATACCCTCACAGTTGCTGAACTGGAGCATGAATTACATTAGAGACTTGTGACTTTCACATCTGCTCCATGAGCCTGTGCGTGCCTGTGTGCAGGCAAAAAACACGGAACCTTATGGATCAGAACCATGACATACACTACAGGGTAGGAAATACTGTTGTTTATTACTCATATGAATAGTAGCATAGAAAAGTCTTTGATCTGTTACTGCCATGCTGTAATTGTAAGAGCTCATCCAAATCACTAGTGGCATCTCTACCTAGGTAACAAAAAGAGGAGTCAAATAGTTTTAATTTCATTGCCTGGGCTCTTTTTTTTTTTTTTTCTTGGAGCCATCCATTCTCCAGGAGGTTTTATATAGTTTTTTGCCATTATTTTATAATATGAACATGGCATCTTTTACAACTTGTAAGGACTTCCAAAGATTATGATTTATTAAATGCTCTATTCATAACTTTATATACGTAAAGGAGGGGTCTATGTGTACAGACACCAGTAAGATTTTTTTTTTATCAGTTTGAGTAGCACACATGTACAAATAATCTCAGCTCTTCTCTAATAGGAAATATAACCCTTCAATATGAAGTTGTTATAAACCTTACTTTAAAAACAGGACAGAAAACCATGGTTTCACATCAAAGGATGTGTATTTGGTTGTAAGTAGCTTTAGACCATCTAAGGAGCAAGTTTAGTATAGAAAAGCCAGCGTCTTGTCTGTAAGAAGCTGACCCTTAGAATTATTAAAAAACAACAACAAAAAACCAAGAAAAACACTCTTATTGTCTGTTTATGATAAAGATGATAAGTGTTTGGTCCTGATACTGAGTTTGTCTTCCAGTGCTTTTTCTGCCATTGTTCCTGTTTTCAGGGATTTTCTATTTATTCAGACATCCAGAAATTTCTGGAGCAGATTCCAAATTTCCCTTCTTGCAGACTTGAAATAAGAGGAGGCTCCAGGTGGGCTGCTCACAACTTATGCAAACTATTTTCATGGAGATTAACTAGGGTACTTTCTTTCCTCCTTCCTACGGAAGGCAGAAAAAAAATTGCCTCTGCTGGAATACTTCTTTCTCTATTACTAGAGCTGCATTTGTTGCATTATTGGAGGAAACAGATAATTATACTGCAACACTTTGAGGCTCAGGGTCAATCTATATTTACAGCAAGGCAACTTGGCCTATTTCTGATCTTCACTGCAGGCATCTAAGATGAAAGAGGAAGTGGAGACAGAGTCCTCTCAACATAAACTAAGATAGAAATAAGACAGCTTTTCTGAGGGCAAGGAGTTTTCTAAACAATAGGGAAGTGTGCCCTAGTTTGAAGGTTTGATATTCAGTTTGTCTTGTTACAAATTTGTGGGCAGGATCTGTGGGCACTTAAGATTAGGAAAAGTCTTTTTCTCCTGCTGTAGAGTGTAAGGAATAGTGCCAAGATTGATTACTGGAGGAAGTCATGAAGTTTTTTGTTTTGTTTTTTTTTCTTCCCCCTTTTACAAAAGCTACTTGATTCCTCCCAGATAGTGACAGGTGAAGAATCCCTATGCAGAGTAGAGGATATCTGGTTAGTTTGAAAGCTGAGGCTGTGGACCATCTACCGTAAATGAGGACATTCAGGATTTACTGCTGTCAGATAGCAGTGTCACAGACTACAGTTACTTCCATGGAAAGCTTCCACATCTATGAATGCAGGTACTACACCTTGCTGTATACAAACAACACTGTACTACTACAAGAGATGGTGAGTTTCAGGTTAAAATCCTCATGGAAAAAAGAGAAACAAAAGGGGAAAAATAATCCCACTGGCTAGAAGTTAAATTACTAAGTAGAAAGTAAATTAATTTTCCTTATATTTAGTATGGGTTTCTATTTTTATATTTATTTTTTTAATTCCCTTGAGCCTCTGAAAATCCCAAATGTAGTCTGTAAATGAGCTGAACTCAAGGGGAAAGCCTCCTGAAATAGGCCTTGGACAATTAATTACTTACATGATAAAATCACAACAGGGAATACAGTCTTGGCTATAAAGGATCAAACTTTTCTGTACATACTCATGACCTATTCATTTATTTAATTTTTAGCAAAGCCACAACATGATTTTTTGTTGTTTTATTTTAAGAGCTAGAATAAATGCAATGTTGCAATCTCTTAAAAGTGAATAGAAGAAACCTCATTAAATCTGCAACATCCTTTTTGTTAAATTGTTGTATAATTTTGTCAAATAGCAGCACAAGAATAATATGTTCCAAATCCAAGCCTGAATTGATAGCTTTAAATTTCTCTCTAATTATTGTGTCAGTTTTACCCACTGGATAAACTGAAGATAGCCTGGAAACATTCCCAGGTGATGAGTAAACAAATCAACTAACTACAACTCTGATGTGCCTGAACAGAAAACTCCTTCCTGTTCTGAAAAGGAAAGACGGTAGCTTCATTTTACTTGTAATAATCATTAACAAGCAATTAAAATCTTATTTTTAAGTCTAGTTTCTCGTTTTTTGGAAGAGTTCCTAGAAAGGCCAGTGACTTTTAGCCCTGTTAACCAGCATTAATTTCTAAAAGATATGTGTTTATTTGTTAATGCATGTGATTTTTGTAGTATAAACAAGCACAATGATCTTCTGTATACAAGAGTCTATATACAAGGCAAGCATGATAAAGGCACTTAACTGAATCAGTAACTAAAGTAACATTTGCTGAGGAATATGACACTGGAGCCAGCACGCAAGTTGTTTATTGGCCTGAGTTGGTCCACACCACTCAGCTCGTTCTCCTGAGGAAAATACAACACTTGTACTACAAGTACTACTCAGAGTATTCAAAATATGAACCATTTAAATGCTGGGAAATAGACTAAAGTACAATATAATCATTGAGATCATGCAAGGACTGTAAGATTACATCTAAGTACAAGGATAGTCAGGAGTGAAGAGAAAGTTGTTTTAGGCCTCATTTTTTTCAAATGTCAGTGCTCCTTTGGTTGCCTCACATTTCTTAGTTCAACTTAAGGTATCTTCAGGTGTTGAGCATCAGCCAAGCCAACTGAAGTTGGGGAATAAATTACCTTCCAAAATACTTATAGGAATAACCAGAACTGTAGGTGGAATAAGTAAGTGGGAAGGTAAGAGGAAAAGCAAACCTTTTATTGAAAAGCTAGCTCTTCTTTTAGAATGAGAAGCGGGTGCTCAGAGGACAGAGAACTGGTAAGTGTGACAGTAACCCCTCTGTGGAGTACTGGCACTCCAGGAAAGCAATGTACCTGGAGAATATAGTCCTCGTTCTTGCGAAGAATCCTGATGATGCTGGAGGGCACTGAAGCATCATGTGTATCCTTAGGTCAGGCTAGTAAGGGAAATAGCTTTCCAGTGTGGATGTAACTTTAGCATTTGAAGATACGTATACACAAGATTTGGCTTGGGGGTTGTCTTTTAGTTTTTACTCCTGACCATACTGCTGTAAATCAAATAGACCCTGTATGGGAAATAGTATGTTGCATACAGAAAATGACTTTTTCTTTCTTCCTGTCAAACAGCAAGATCAATAAAAGCAGCATGACAGAAGTAATTTTCAGGTCTAGTAGAGGAGCTGTCTGTCTTGGAATTCAAATGCTCTCTGCTACGTTGAGCATTTATAGTTTCAAGAGAAAAAAAGAAAAAGAGAAACAAGGAAATTATTTAGCCAACTTGTAGCTTTTCATTTAGGAGAGTTGAGCCTGGGTCTATGGCATTATTTGTTTGCATTCCTATTTGTAGGATGTGGCAAGTTGTATTAAATGCTTAGCTAAGCAATGGATATGACTTGGGAGTGAAAGGAACTCCAAGGTAAAGGATTTGGTTATGAGTCTTCATGTTGAGTATTTCATGGCTACAGACCAGAGACATTTGAATCTCAAGCTTTGGTTCAGCTTGTGCTTGGAAGTCTAATTCAGATTCAGGCTTCTGTTGCACATCACATTTTACCTACCAGTGTTGTTCCGCAGCATGAAGATGTTTAATTAGAATTTTGCATTGGCTTTGGCTCAGCTGAGCCTAACTCCCGCTCAAGATAAGAATGGTTGAAAACTTTGATGTATACGTTTTGGTGTACATAAAATTGCTTAGGGAGTGACACAGGACCCACTGAAACTGAAAGTCCGATTCCCACAGCCTGCAACCAGCCTCCGTGGGGAAAGATGCGTGATCTTAGAGGGGCGGAGCGCGGGGGCGGGACCGGGGCCGGTCCGCGGCCGCAGCCGCTCGCCGCAGGTGCGGGCAGAGCCGCAGCCGGCGCCGGCTCCGCCTGGATGTGCGCGGCGGCGGAGGCGGCGCCGGGCTGCGCGCAGGGTCCCGCAATGGCCTTGGCTTTCTGCGGCGACGAGGGTAACTCCACCGCCTACAACGTGGACCACGGCGTGCTCAACAACGGCTGCTTCGTGGACGCGCTCAACGTGGTGCCGCACGTCTTCCTGCTTTTCATCACCTTCCCCATCCTCTTCATCGGTGAGTGCCTGCGGCGCTCCCGTGCCGTGTCTGCCTCTGCCTCGCTTTTTGCCCTCTCCTTCTGCATCCCTTTCGGTCTTGCCTTGCTGTGTGTGTCCCGTCCTCCCCTCACCCCCGCCTCGATTTGTCTTGCTGTGTTTTCCCTCCCCGCCTCGCTTTGCTCTGCCATGAGTATATCTCTCCCGCTTTGCTGTGTCGCCTGTGTCGGGTTCGCTCCCGCTGGCCTGGCCCGGCCTTGCGCCCCCGTGCCATGCTCAGCTCCGCGCGGCAGTGCGGGAAGCTGTGGGATGCAGTGTGCTCCGGGAGCGCATCTCCCGGGGCTGCCCCCGCACCGCCCGCTCCACGGGCGTCTCTCCGCTCCTGGCAGCGGTGGTTGATTTCCTCTGTCAGGGCTTTCTGAGGGGGCATCCTGCGCGGCTCCCTGTAGTTCAACCCCCTTGAGCGAGGGAGGGATGGAGGCTGCAGGATTTGCCTGCAGGTTTTGACTCGCAGTGCGGAAAGCAAGAGTAACTGTGCTAATTAAAAACCAGAAAACCTGGTAAGTCTTAGATTGTCAAATAATACTGCCTGCAACTACTGAAGAATTCCAGCAGCAGGACAACCCTCCTCACCACCGGGAATGGCTAGGAGTCGCACTGTCCTGCTGCTGGAACTCTTGCCGTATCTGCAGCGGGTGTTATGTGGTAACCTAAAACTGGGGTTACCAGTAGGTGGCCTGCTGGTTCAATATATGCAGCTGTACTCCTCTGAGTCCCATTCGCCCTAGCGTGCTTTGTCCTCTAGATAGCTATGGCACGAGCAGCCTGATTTAACACTCACTTCTGCTCATCATAAAAGGTCCAGTGCTGAAATAATAGAACAACTGTTAACACAGGGTCAGCTGAAGAACTGCTTAGCCTAATCTGTGTTTATCTGGCTTTTCTGAGTATCACTAATTTTTATCCAGAGTGAGTTACTTGGAAAGAAACATTGTAAAACAAGGTGTAAATTATTTAATTAAATGTGTTGAAGAAAAGTTAATGTATTATAGTGTTTGTGCATAGTTGTCAAAATGTTCACCTGTTCAAGTAACTTAAGTATTAATATAGTTGAAAAATGTTTAATGCATATAAATACTTGATAGTAAGTTCCTGGAAGTATAGGAATTCAAGGCTCTGTCTTGTCTGCATTGCTGACTTTATTCCCTATGAGTGAAGCAATGAGAACAGAGTTCTGAAAATATTTGAATACATGCATGTTTAACAACAGACTTGTGTCAACTTTAGTGTACTGGTTTGTAAGGGATATGCTTTTCCGTATGCAGGAACTTTGCATGTAATTGTTGTTAAGAAAACTCTTCATAATTTTCTTTCCCTGTTTAGGATGGGGAAGTCAGAGTTCCAAAGTACATATACATCACAGCACATGGCTTCATTTCCCAGGGCACAATTTACGCTGGATACTGACCTTCATCCTCTTGTTTGTGCTGGTGTGTGAAATTGCAGAGGGCATAGTGTCTGATGGGTAAGCATCTGTCTGCCTTCTCCTGATAGCACTGAGCATCTGAGCATTTTCAAGGTTTCAGAGTAGGTATTTTCTCCCTACCTAAATTCTCATCTCGACCGTATTCCTTATGGTTACAAACATGTAATCTGTATTCTTGGTGATTAACTTACTGACCTCGTATCAGAAATTTCACAGACCTTGCCAAGTTCTGTACACATGCACAACTGATCTTAATCATTTTTAATTCAGCTTAATGGTACTATCTTTCCAAAGAGTAATCATAGCTAAATTCTAATGATTCAAGCAGATAGTGACATTTTTGCAGTAAGTTTTACGTCCAAGGACCCAGTCCCACAGTCCTTACTCAGGCAGTACTTCCTTGTGCACAGTAAGTCACACTGTTCTCTCTGATTTCTGAGAACTGACTTCTGCTCATCTTAATAAAAGGAGTGCATCTACTGGGCCTTATCTTACACACCCCATAGAGATTCTTCTGGTGTTTGTGAAGTACATCTGATAAGTTACATTGGGCAGAGCAGCTCACATTATATGAGTTGAGTGTGATTCATCATCTGTTTTTCAATTGAAGATATCTTTTAAGGAGTAATTTGTGGGGAAAAAGCTATTTCAAGTTAAACAAGTGGTACAAGAGAGTGATTTGTTATGAAAAAGCTACTGCTATGTGTAACAATGACTATAATAATCATCTGATTTTTCATAACTATTATGAATTATAAAGTTGAAGCTCCTCATTAAAGACAACAAAGCATCTCTGGCCACCTGTGTAACGACTATCCACCAACCAGTGTGAAAGGCACTACAGTATTCTGCTGTAGAAGCTAGTACCATCATTATTATTATAACTTCTTTTAAACATGTATAAATAGGATGTTTCTTGGTGCCAGTTTTTTTAAAAAAGGAATTTTGTCTCATACTTATTCAGAGTTATCAGAGTGTGGGATGCTCAGAGCAAAATCTGCTGCTTTGAGTTTTCAGTTATATTTTGCTCTTTAGCAATCCCTCTCATTAAGTTTATTTAACTTGACTCAGAATGCTGCTAAGTAATAAGTGTCACCTGATGAGAATCAAAGCTCCTAGCTATACTGGGGGAGTGCCAACCCACAGTCATGCCTCCCAAGCACTCAACAGGCTGGCAGGTGCTCCAGTGAATAAAAGTAGGTTTTGAGATTCATCAGCTTTCTTAAACCAAAATGGATGGTGTTGGAAAGTCCTTTTGACAGAAACTGGGTGCCAAAGGCTTTGGCATCTCGGCAACAGATGCAGCCTACTGGAGATATAGGTTATATAGGAGAATTCCAGCTACCTCAGTCTGTGAAATGAAAAAAAATTAAAAAGAACCCTCCCACTCCTGCCATTTTAACTACAGAAGCTTAGGCTGTCTGAAGAAATTGTACCTCTTGTGACAGTAAATGACCCTTTATTACTTTTGTGCTATTGTGAAAGAAATGAGAGGAAAAGATGGCAAGTAGGAGAAAAGAAGGAGAAAAACATGAGACTACCTACTTCTGCACAGACCAATAACACTGCCCAACAATTCCCATATTCCCAAAGGGCTGCAGTTGGCAGGATCCCCTCTACTGCTACCTGAAACAAAGTGTCAGGAGAGTTCTGCTTTATAGTATGAAACTTAAGGATGTATGATTTTGTTATATGTTTTGTTTGGTGGGTCACAGTCACTGAAAACAGAACTCACTGTAAATAATTCCCATGCTGTGGTGCTATTCCTTTTCCCAAACTGGAAAAAAGAAATGAACTGCTTGCACAAAGTTTTTTTGCAGGAAATCTTAAAGGGTGCTGTCAGTTGGTCTTATCTGCATATTTTGATGGACAGCTCCCAGACTAGTTTAGCTTGAATTAACTTATCTTATTTTGGAGCTGAGCTGCTTATCCTTATTTAAACAACGTTCCAATGGATTTCAGTAGGAAATAGCAACACATACATATTATTTTCAGCACAAGGGAGGAATTCAAAATCCAGCTATGTGATTTAGGAGCATAAATCCAATTGAAAATCAGAGCTCTTTACATCCGTAACTTATTCTAGAGAAGCGTGTGTCAGTGTGACAGGATGCAATTCCTAAATTAAAAGAGCAACATCTAAATAGCCAATGTTAATTGGCTATGTTAAGAGCTGTTCACTGTTTTGTTTTGAAGGGTTTCCGAGTCGCGCCATTTGCACCTGTACATGCCGGCCGGGATGGCGTTCCTGGCAGCCATCACATCAGTTGTCTATTACCATAACATCGAAACATCCAATTTCCCGAAGTTACTAATCGGTATGTCCACAACTTGCAAGAGCTGGAAGTGTGACTGTGATGCTGTGTGCTCCTTCTGTGGCAGCTTGTTGTGGTCTCGGTGCTGGCTTCTGTGGATAAAGCTACACTGCTGGTTGCCACTACCAGACTCAGCTCTGAGTTTTCCTGAAACAGTTTGTTGTTTTCAGTGCTTTCAACTTCTAACAGTATTCTGTAGGGCTTTCTTAGGGATCCAATGAGCCAAAGACTTCTCTAGCAAAAATGGGATTTTTGAGAAAAGGAGCAAATCAAATGCTTAACTCTGAAAGCTATCCAAGTCCTCTTGCTTGTCAGCATGTTGCATTCAAGCATGATATAAGATTGAAGCCATCTTCAGGGGGCTGGAACACCTCTGCTCTGAGGACAGGCTGAGAGAGCTGGGATTGTTCAGCCTGGAGAAGAGAAGGCTTCGGGGGGACCTACTAGTAACCTTCCAGTACCTAAAGGGAACTTACAAGAAGGCTGGAGAGGGCCTGTTTACAAAGGCCTGGAGTGAAAGGACAAGGGGCAATGGTTTTAAATTGGAGTAGATTTAGACTGGATATTAGAAAGAAGTTCCTCCCCAAGAGGGTGGTAGAACACTGGAACAGGTTGCCCAGGGAGGAGGTTGATTTCCCATCCCTGGAGGCATTCTCTTTGTAAATTGCTTTAAGACGTTTTGAATGGAAAATGCTATGTATAAGACCTACCTAGTATACTAAATGTTTTCTGTGACATTGTAAATAAACTCTTAACTAGCTATAGACAATCCATTACAGCTGGCAGTCATGCAGCTGTGATGTGTTCTCTGCTGTTTAAGTAGATTGCAGACTCGATGTCTACATGTTTAGTCATTCTGTCAGCTGCTATTTCGTTGGCAGTCCTGGCTGATCAACTTTTGTTAGAGCTAGTTTTCTGTATTAATGGATCCAGCTAAGGTTTCTCTTGTGTCGTTGTAGCTCTGTGTATCAAAGTTCTCTTCCAATTTGTGACAGGTGGTAAAAAGTCAGTAACAATTCGATTTGAGAAAGCTTTTAAATATTATTTTGAACTGCATGTTCTGGTAAGCAAGCATCCTGTTTAGCAAAAGGAGCCTGTAATTCCTGTAAAAAACCCAAAATCATTCCTTTCCAAAAACTTCAGATTTCTATTTAGATTTGGCAATTTTTTTGTCTTCTCTTTTGGGATTGATTTTCCGTTTGTACTCTTCTTTTAAGTAGAATCTTTTTTTTGTTTTATATAACCAGATGGGATCACTTAGTTACTTTTTGAATACATCTTCTCAGGACTAGATGTTTTGAATAAATCTTCTCCCAGGACTAGATGTTATGTCTCAGGAAAGTATTGCTAGCCTGGTACAATCGCCTGTGAAAAGCAAGCAGTGATTTTCTTGGGTTTTCTGTTTTGTTTTTTAAACCTATTTCACATATATAATGCGGTGTTTAATAATTTAGTGTCATGACCACATTCCTGCTGCTAAGTCATTGAGAAGAAAATACAAATTTACAGCTGGTGGTTGATTACCCAGTTTTGCATAATCTTTTCTCTGTAGAGTTTTCTCTTTTATGATAATGTTGTTCATTATTTAGACTGCTGATACTGGATGAGCTCTAGAAAATACTTGAATAATAAACAGAGCAATAAATATCAGCACTTAAATGTTACTCACACTGAAGTTAATAATGATGAATTTTCATTTTGCAAGAATTTCAGAGGAAGACTCCTTCAGAAAATCTAATCTTAATAGCTAACTCTTGGGCAAGAAAGAAAATCAAACTACCAGAGTCTTTCCCACTTAGTTGATCTGATTTAAATTTTATTCCAGAGTCTTTACAAGCTGATAGTCTTTGATTTTTATTCTATTTTTGGCTTTGTTTTTCCTTTTCTGTCCTGTGTTTGTGAAAACTGAAGACAGACATTTCTGGAAGTCGCCATCCTCTACTTTTGACTGCACAAATTTATTGTTACCTAACTGTGGGGATCATCATCTTCATTGTTAATTGTAACTGCTTCCTGTTGACACCTGGGACTAGGTGATAATAACTTTATGCAAGTTAGCTCAGTATGAGATAGTTAAATCATACCTATACTTAGTTGTCAACCCACTAGAGTGCAGTGTGGACATGACTTTTCTTTTAGAGCCTACTACAGATGAAGTAAATGGGAACCATGAGGAAATCTGAAGTTGGTGATAAACTTTGCTGAGTGAGAAAGAAAACCAAAAGAAGGTTCTTAGACCTTCTCTGCTAACTTCTATTAACTAATATTACACATGCACACATACAGAGTCAAGTAAATGACTTTCTACTACTTCTGAGCATCACTGAAGTTCCAGCTAACTGCAGGGCTCTACTGCCTCAGCTGCAGGCTCAATGCCAATGCTTGCAAAGTGTTGGTAGCCATATAAAGTGAAGGCTAACAGAGCCTTATCCAAAATCTACCAAATTCAGTGGGGAAACTCTCACTAATGCAGTGCAGAAGACCCTTAAAGGTCTGTTCATTAATTTTGAGCAGGATAAAATTTTGAAATCTTGTGGACCTTTGAGATAGTTGCTTTTTTAAAAGTCTTTCTAGCTCTGTATCTTAAAGACACCAAGTTCATTTGTAGTTCTTCATAAACAAGCAAGAGGCAGATACCATAACAGACCTGGGGATTAGCAGGTTCCCTTGGGGTATGCAAGACAAGGACGCGAAGTTCCTGTACTGCTTCTGCCTTTGGGCTTTATGCCCAGGCTGTTGGCTGTTTTCAAGTAGTCATTATCTCTTATCAAAAATGTTGATGAAGTTTGGAATATTTATTCTCCAAAGTTGGTGACTGAGTCCAGGGGCCAAGCTGAGTGTCCAGACTATTGGAACACTTTGATCTGGTTTGAAGCTCTTTTCCTCTGTTTGGTTTTGACCTTTAATTATATTTCAACAAACATGGCTTTGCCAGTGTGGTGCTGTTTACCAGGGGATTCTCATAATAATGCTAATTTTGGTGCTTTTTGTGCAGTGTTGCAGAATGGATGCAATAATAGCTGTACAGATTAGCAGGACATAATGTAGAATAGTTTTCATATTGAATTGAAAAACCTGCTAGCTTTCTAAGCTTTCAAAATGGGTAATTGAATGATAGAATTTGATTGCATGTTTTCTTATGTTAATTTGTTTTATAGATAAACCTGAAAAATTAAGAAGTAGGAGAAAATTATTAAATAATAATGGGACTTTGAGTTTTTAATCTGTTTAGGGATAGTAGTATGAGAACACATTAACATTTTCAAGAAAATTGTCTTTTTCTTTTAACCAATTGTAATTATAGGGCTACCTTACCACTCATGACAGTGATCAGAAGGAATGAGATCAATATTCCTTTGAGCCAAATTCATATCAGTGTTGTAGAATTAACCAAATTTGAAATGCATGATTCACAGACACCTTCTGTTGTGAGGCAAATCCTCCCTAAACTCGTCATGCAAATGCATGTTTACAACAGATGGAAATTTCCTTCAGCAGACTTAACCTTGTGAAACTTTCTAGTATATCGATAAATCCAATAGGAAAGGTATTTGGAACTAGTATTATCTTAATATTTCCATGTTAGTGGAGATTAATTAGGCTTCTGTTTTGACATGAGAAAGGCCAGTCTCTAGTTTTATATGTTCTTGTTGCATTCTTTCTGAGTGAATATTTAATACTGCTATTGTATATTTTTGTAACAATGTGGCTGATAAAGTTGTTTGTTTTTTTTCCCCCCCTACAGCATTGCTGTTCTACTGGACTTTAGCTTTCATAACTAAAACCATCAAATTTGTCAAGTTCTGTGATAATGGGGTTGGATTTTCTCAACTCCGATTTTGCCTCACAGGACTCTTGGTTGTTCTATATGGAATGCTACTAACTGTAGAAATCAATGTCATCAGGGTGAGGGTAAGTAAGTGTCATAAGTGTTGTCTTCTGTGGGTTTTATTGCTTTGGTTTACTTTGGGTTGTGGGTGGTTTTTTCTACTTTCTGGGTACTTAGTGTGAAATGCATTTCTAAAGGAGAGAGAAAAATCCAGTTAGAAATATATTTGAGAATCCAAGGTTAATCCAATTTCTTTAGGCCAGATGAATCCATAATTTCAGAAAATGCCAGACTCTATAGTAGTTAAATAAAGATGAGTTCCCCTGTTCAAGTTTGATTTAAAAATGTTTATTACAATTCAGTTTCAGTCATCAGAAACAAGTATTTCTGATCCAAAGAAAGTCTGGGTGAAAGTTGTCTGCTGTATCCAGGAACATCTTAGACACAAATAAGACCTCTCATTTTCCAGGAGACAGTCACAGTAAGTGATAAGACCTGTCAAGGACAGCACAGGTAGCTCCATGTTCTGAGCTAACTAAACGTGAGGCTATGGTGCAGAAGATGAGTGACTGTGATAGACCCAGGGCTGGCCCTAAGCTGTTGTGTCCCATGTTGGAACTCAGAGCAAGAAGCTGCAGCTGTTCTCTTTGAAACGTTGGGGTTTTTTTCCTACAAGTATGTAAATTTGTACCCCCTCAACAAATTAATAGTGAATGTTTAGGATGATTTATTTCTAGACTGGATGACTGATTTTCTTCAGTATCTGAGGAAACTGGATTGCTGTACTGGTTGAATTTAAATGCCTAGGATCCTTGAGTACTTCTGAGAAACCAAGACTCATTCATTGATTTTCTGTAATGTCTTTTATCTCTTATCTATTCTTCGTGGGCTTTTATTTTCTATGCATTTAATGTAATTCTTTTGGTATTTTTCTGAATTTCAGAGGTATGTTTTCTTCAAGACTCCTAAAGAAGTTAAACCTCCTGAGGATCTCCAGGACCTTGGTGTTCGATTCTTACAGCCATTTGTGAATCTGTTATCCAAAGGAACATACTGGTGGATGAATACATTCATCAAGACTGCCCATAAAAAACCAATAGACTTGAAAACCATAGGCAAGCTTCCCATTGCTATGAGAGCTCTGACCAACTACATTCGCCTTAATGAGGCCTTTGAAGCACAGAAGGTATGCAAAACATGGAATTATGTCCCTCTGCTTACTCTGTGTGTGGCTTTTCATTACATCTTTTTAATGCTATAAGCATAAAATTACATAAACAGACATCATACAAATGATGTATCCATTAGCATAGCTTTCCAAGTACAAAAGGATCACATACTCTGTTGTATTTCATACAAATAATGAAATTTCTCTACCTAAACATGCATGTCAGTTACTGGTTACATGTATTTTAATGTGGAAAGTAATTCTGGACTATATTCACAGAACACTATTATTCTTCCTAGTAAGTCCCTGGAATAACTCTTTTACAGAGTCAGTATCGATGAGGCCTCATAGGACTATTTTTTTCTGTGCTATTTCGGTTGCAGTTAGGTATAGGAGAATTCAGGGATGAAACTACATCAGCTGAAATTGTTTGACTCCCTGGTGGGAGCTGGTTTTTTTAAATTCTTTTTTAATTCAGGATTTTAAGAGAAGTCTTTTGCATGATGTCTAAAATGTGTAGGGTTTTAGTCTATATGTTCACAGGAAAACAAAACGTATCAGTTCGCTGCATCTTTTTTCCCCCCCCCTCCTCCAGCAAGCTACAAACACCACACTTATTTGATCCCTATTAAGGGTAGGAACAAATTCATGGTTCTTTCTGTGAAGTAGAGGAGAGTAAAAATTAATGCTTGTTCTGACTCTGTAAAAACAAATGAAAAAATAATTGCAGTTCCTGTGCTTTTCTAGCTGAAAGATGGCAACTGGCTGTCAATGAATCGAAGCAGGGATAAAAATACCAATAAATTATCAGACCTGAGGTTAATGTATAACATAATCCCTGCTTATTTTCTTTATTCTGTTTATTCTGAACAGAACAAAAGGTCATCATTTCCACAAGGATCCAGATCAATTTGGCGTGCTCTCTGCTGTGCTTTTGGAAGACCCTTGCTTCTCAGCAGCACGTTCCGTATTCTGGCTGACTTGCTTGGATTTGCTGGTCCACTCTGCATCTCTGGGATCGTTCACAATGTTGGCAAAGGCAATAACACCATCCGCCCACAGGTACTGTCAAAGTGTCATCAAAATAGAGATGTTGAGAAAGAAATGCAATGACTATGTATTATTTGACTTCAGTGAAGAAAGTGACTCTGCAATGTATTTGTGAACACTACTAGAAATGACAGCATGTATGTACTGCTTCTTAGCCACTTTTATACCATGATGGGGAGCAAAATACATTCCCCATACATCTAGTCAGGCTTGTGTTCTGGAAAGTGACCTCATTCAAGAGAAGAGTGAAGTCTGTCCAGAATCCCAATAGTATCAGAGGGTTTTTAGGTCCAGTCTTGAGTAGAGATTGAATCAAGTATGTGACTGAGTGCTTTTCAGAAATGAACAAGTGTGTTTTTAATAGGCTTAGCTTTTTATTTCCAAAAATGACTGATGTCAAAGAGGATTAAAGCAGACTTTTATCATCACAATAAAATGCCAAGTAATTTAACTGTGACAAAGAATTTCCATTAGTGTTTTGAAAGATCAACTGAAACATTTTTAAAGGATGCTACTTAAATTAATGTTCCCCAAGAAGAAACAGATCAGCTTCTTGAAAATATACACTTCCTGAAAATATACATACATACACTTAGGAAGCATCTTCTCATTATAAGGCAAGGTCACTCAGGCTGGGTTTCTATGAGAAAGATCAATTCATTTCTGCAGCTCACTTAGTGTTTGATATAAGACTTTATTTCCAAATTCTGTTGACACTAATGGAAATACATCCATTAACTCAAGTACACTTTGGATTAGGTCCACTGTAAATATTGAAATACATCAGATGCATTGCAGAAAATTTAACAAAGGCTTGTAGCTAAAATTAATTGTTTATTCATTTTGCAATCCTTATCCTAATATTTAGAAACTCTAATATAGCAAGTAACTGCAATGGAAACCAGTTAAAGCAGGAAATGAAAAAAATGAAGACTCTAGGGCTGTGTTGCAGCAAAATACTGAGGAAGCTTTTGAGCTCTGGATCTTGATGATTTGTTTGGAACACTGTTTCAACTGAAATTGTACCAAATTACAATTCACAGATTATCCCGTTTAATTTTCCTATTAAAGTGTCAGCTAATGCTTTTCTGTGAAAATAGCTCTGGTCTGGTCCAGATAGGCCCTTAACAGAGCCTCAGACAGCCTTGACACCCTCACTGTGTCTAAGCTGTAGCTTAGACATCATTTGGGGATCACCTAACAGCAGTATCCACTGACGGTGGTAGTCCATGAGTAAAAGCTTAAGGGTGTATTTTACTTTTGTAAAAAGCTCTCCAAGAGACTTACCCTTCTGTCTTGATCTGGTTTCTACACCTTTTTTTTCCTGTTAAGGGGCTAATTACCTTTACATTTGAAAATTGTTTTTGCTAGATTAGATGAACTATCTTTCTGAAGTGCACAAAGGCTTCTAGTCAACCAGTCTGTGAACACTGGTGTGTTCAGGAAAGCTCTCACATATATGTGCATACCTACCAAGCTGGATTTACTTCATTAAAAATAGAGCCTTGTCTTATTGTTTTCTCCTGAAAGCCACATAGGTGTGAGAAACAAGCCCTCTAAAATGTTCTCTTATCAAGGCAAAGGTAAGTTGGGGGAGACATTATGTCTAATATCCTGATGAGTTTGAGGGCATTGGACAGAATTGCCTTACAGTGGGACAGAATCAGACCAGCAAAGTAAGGTGTGAGTACAACAGAGTGTGTCTTTTACCCATCCCTTAAAGTGACATGTCTTCATTTTTAAATAGTATACATGGAGGAGATGTAATGAGTCAACAGTATCTTTGAAACAGAATTTCCGTTTGTGAAACTGAAGGCAAAGAGATAAATCCCAAGATAAATTATTTGCTCTAGTCCTCAGGCTCTTTGTGACAAATACAAACTACCATGGGAGCAGGAACTCTGAGATCACGTGGGTGACATGGACAGTATTAACTGCTTTAGGTAGTGCCACAGAGCACTACTGGGTCTTAAATTCTGTCACGCTCTTCGTGTTTATTTATAACTCCAGCATCAATATTTATGGCCACCCCAGAACATTCTTATGACATGAATTTCTCTGAGTGTTAATCATATCACACTGAAGAAGAGACTGACAGAATGATAACCTTTCTAATTTGCTGGTAACATCTTCCACACTGCAATGTTAGGATTAGCAGTTCCAGTATTAGGAATATCTGCTGACATAACACATTCAAATGATACACCAAACCTACAGACTCATTATTTAAAATAAGTTTAGTCTCTGTATTAACTTGTGTGAGATTCCTATAAACAGTTAACTACAAGATGCAGATCAGAGCTAACAAAATGTACAGTGGCAGTTTGTGAAATAGTTTATAAAGTGTTATAGATGTCTTGAAAACAAGTACAGCAAAGGAGCTATGTAGGCAAGAAGAAATGTGCTGTGCAAGGAATATGGCAGGAGTGTAAATGACAAGGAGCCCTCTTGAGAGGGAATGGAAAGAGATCTCTTCCTAATTTTGCCTTTAATGGCCTTGTAAGCCAGCAAGCTAAGTTTTGAAGGAGCCAAGGGCTGAAAGACAAGATGCCAAGGAACACAGAGGCATTTTAGTTTCTGAAGGCTTCCCAAGGTGAGCCAGCTTCTCAACTAGTTGTTGCACCAGAGGTGTCTGCTTCTGAAATGTGATCTAGAATAAATGCACTACTTTCCCAGTAAGCTATAGACATACTTCAAAATGCACTTCCATGACCTCGTGAACTTGCTAGGAGGTAATGACCATGCACAAAAATGCTGAACAAGATGCTGCAAACCAAAACAATGTGCATAGTTTGAAGAGTTGGAAGGATGGCTTTGCAACAAATTGTGAAGGTCATTTTAGTGTTCAGTAACCTGAGGCACTATAAAATAAGGAGACTAGTTTTTCCAACAGGATGTTAACTAGTCTTTCTGACAAAGGGCAGTGCATATCTTTTAGCAAATGATCAAAGTGTCCTAGAGTGTTGGAGGCTGTCAGAAATCTTGTAAATGTTGTTCTGCTTTTAAGTAAAGCTCACTGATTTGGCATGATGTATGACTGTTTTCTTGAATTGATAAATTGCGAGGATTCAGATAAGGTTGTGAGCACTTTCAAAGCAATAAACTGTGGTTTTCTCTGCATATTAATTAGGCAAAGCTGATAATTAAGTTACCATTGCACCTGATTTGTAACTTTCTTTTTTTTATAGACTAAAATTCTTGGTGTTTTCTTTATTTCGTCTCAAGAGTTCCTGTCCAACGCTTATGTTTTGGCTGTACTCTTATTTTTTGCCCTTCTGTTGCAAAGGACGTTTCTCCAAGCATCATATTATGTTGCTATTGAAACGGGAATCAACTTGAGAGGTGCAATACAGGTAGCCAATGTTACTAATTAATGTATTATCATACATGTATTTGTAAATACCAGTTATGATTATTGGTAAATTCTGAAAAATTTCTCTCCTGAAATGAATTGTATGTAACCATTGCCCTTAAAGACTGTGGTGACTTATACCTGCATTCTTTCTTCTGCATCTTATTTAATGATTTTATTTAAACATTTCTCTGTAATATCAACTACTGTATTTCTTCTTACCTTTTAAGCATAAATTTGCTGACAGTAAAACTGAATGTAACTTTTAAAAGAGCTTAGTTTGTGAACTACACCTCTTCTATCACTAAGGTGAGGTTTTGTAACATCCCATGCAAATAATACAGCTTTAAAATGCCTTAGAAATATACTTTGGACAAAAGGATAGTGTATTCTTAATGCATGGAGTACTGTCTTATTCCATAGGTCATGCCACAAAATCCCCCAGGTGTTGTGGAGTCTGAACATAAGTAAGATTGGTAAAATGGAATCCATAATCATTGTATGACTGTGAACAGCAGATCAAAGTTTTATGTAGTGTACAAAGACTTGTGCCTGGAAATGAGAGAATTGGGTATAAGATTACAATGTGATATTGCCAAGCACACTGGCTGAAACCTACCCCCTGACAGCTTCAAAGCCAGCCTTATAAGTTACACTATTTATCCTCTGAACTACGTGGATCCTGTGAGAGTCCATGTGATAGATGGATGCTTTCAATAGCAGCATAATTGTTTAATCCTCTTTTGATCTTACATTTGGAAGCACTTGTCAGCTGCCAGACTTTTAGATTCCATCCATTGATTTTCCCTGATTAGATTGAAGTAGAACATTCTTAAAGAAATAGAAATTTGACCCAGGAAAGATATCTATTTTTTTTTCATATATATAAAAATTTTATGTCTAGTATCAAGCAGAAGAGCTGCAACTAACTGAAAAATCCATGGACCAAAGCAAGTGCAAAGGGGGAATTGCTGAGAAATAGTGCTACACTAATTATGTTTAAGAAAAGCTTTGTATTCTCTGCACTGGATGTTACACAGAGGCCCATTCAAACTGGAAAATTTCTAGCCATCACTCTAGGCAGCATAATCAATATAAATGGCAGTCTCTCTGCCAGTATTTTTATACATTTTTTGCTATATCTTTTCAATTTTCTTTCAGTCTTTTACCTTTTTTCCTCCCCTGTATAAATCTGCAACGTGCCCTGTGTGACTTTGTGCTTCATGATGGACAGTTGGCACTTGATCCAAAGGCACTTACTGAATCAGAGTGTCTCCAGTCAGCTAAGTCTCATGACTGCAAAGCATCGCTATGTAGCCTTTTACCAAACCAGCTGGGAAAAGTACACTTTCACTATTGTGTGATAAGTTATTTTTAAACATGATGCCTGATTATGCAAGTAACTACTTAATTCAGTACAGGTCTTGTTGACATTAATTGTCTGTGAATTAAACTTTCTAAAGTGATTGATCTGTCTATCCAAAACATGGCAACATTCTCGGTCAGCATTACGGGCCTGAGGTTGGATGGGACCTGAATCAATTGTTAGAGAAAAATAACAAGGATTATAATATATTGACTGTTACATATTGAATGTAATGATATATTATTTTATTAGCACTATTTACAGCACAGGCATTCCATGGAGGAGCTGGAGGTATAAATCATGGTTATTAATGTGGTTCTTGGGTTCTTTTACTGACCCACAGGGATGGAGAAAGGGAGTATTTAGCCATTATGTGCCTAATTACACTGTGCTTTTTGTGGGTGAATAAGACAACAGTAGCTTAACATTTTTCATCATAACACAAAAAAAACAAACTTAAGCTCTTGATTCAAGTTGAGATTGTTGGTTTCCCTCTGTATGCTAGACTATACCTGTGCTTTAGATGGAGCTAGAAATCTCATTTCTGTGTACTAACACCTTTTGATCTCTCTTCTAGACAAAAATATACAATAAAATTATGCAGCTCTCAACCTCTAACATGTCTATGGGTGAGATGACTGCTGGCCAGATCTGTAACTTGGTTGCCATAGACACAAATCAGCTGATGTGGTTCTTTTTCCTCTGCCCTAACCTTTGGGCTATGCCAGTACAGGTAAGGAGATTGAATGTGCTTTTGTTACTAATGTGCGTCAGTCTGTAGTGACTGATTTCTTAACACTTTTATGAAAGTAGACATTCTAAAGAAGTTAAAGAATACCTTGAAATAAGATTCAAGATTCATCTGGAAACGTGTGTTTCACATCTGTGAGGGTTCCAAGTATTTAGGACTATATTAGGATTTTGGTAGATTGGTGGGTCGATTGCTTCTGAGACTGTAGTAGGACCTGGAGGAAGAAGAAACCTGTCTGAGTCTCTGGTAAAACTCTCACTGACTCCAGTGAGAGTTGTGTAGAGCTTCAAATCAGCTTAGTGAGCACATTAAGGTGTAAAATGTCATCAGCTTACTAACTACTGACTTCTTTTAACTGTGCTTTCATGCCTAGGGTTTCTATTTACACGTGAGCTGTATATAACTATACCTATTAAAATACTAACATTTAAAGTACTTGTAGTGATACTTATGCAGGTCATAGTGTGGCTGAATTCAAATGCATAAATGCATTTGTCTGTCTTGTGCAGGAGTAACTGTTTTGGGGCACAGTCTAGTTTTTTTTTAATCTAGTCTGGAGAGGTTTATATGCCAGTTAAACACATTTTACTTTTTAGAATTAAAAAAAGATGATGGATATAGCAGTTATCAGTAGGATTTTTTTCAGAAAGAAACTTGGCTTATTTTTTGCATCAAAATGATTTCCCTGAAATTATGGAGGAGAAAAAACGGGAACCAGATTATTTGAATGTGAAGGAAGAAAACAATGATCAAGGCTCATGTGCTAATATTGAATTCTAATTGCAAAAGAGAAGACAACTATAATGAAAATAAACTGATATGAATGAAATATATTAAATATGGTTACAGTTAGCAGTTTTATAATAATTTGGATATCAGAGTATTTTTTGTCCATTTACTAGAAGTCCCCTGCGATAGGTCAGTGATTCTATACTCCTAGAGTGATATTACTGAAAGAGCTGTGAGGCATTGAGTACAACCCTTGATAACATTTAGGGTCCAATTATCCCCTAGGCTTGGTCCCCATTTTAAGTCTGTTACTAAAACAATTGATGTGAGAGGTACCAATATCATCTGTGCCTTTTGTAAAGACTACTCTGGCAGTTCAGGGTGGAGAGAGCTTGAGTGCAACTGAGAAGCCAGTGTCTTTGCATATTCTGTAACGATGTTTTGCTCTAATGTGCCAGAAGTCACGAACTCATAAATATTTCCTGACAGTCTTCTGAAAATAGATTTTCATTAAAACTCACCCTGCAATGCTCCTTAGCAGGTCAGGGCAATCATTGTCAAAGCATGCTCCTGTTCTGTGGATGGTGTATGTATTGCAAGGCACAAAGCAATGAGTCATAGTGGTCACAAAGGTTTCTCCAAAACACATTTCCCCAGCAATCATTCAATATCTTGTTTTATTAGGGACTGCAAGCAATTACTGGATGCTTGAGAGATGGCTAATAAAATGTTGAACGAACTTCATTATTAGTTAAACCAGATTTTTAATTGTTTCATAGCTCTTAACCTAACAATCAGCATTTCAGCATCTGCTGTGGATTCTGTAATTACCCTCTGCTAAGAAGACCTAGCCATTTATAACAAGTTAGGTTTTCTATATAGTCCAGATAATTTGAGTCCCATCTTTGCTCTGACTGGAGTCAATAGGAGCTTTATCATTGCCTTAAGTTACTCTTTGAAAGCCATTGAAATCCATGAAAGAAGGTCTGTGGATGTCCATCAATTGAAAGATACCCTTGGTTGGCTTGGCTCAAACCCTGGGAGCAAAATGAGGCTCTGTAAAGGCTTTTCCCCACCTCCATTTTGTAAATACCCTTGTTAAGTTTCATTGTAATTATTAAAAAACCCTATGTTCTCATCTCTGTGGTTCATTGACAGGGATAGCTTACAGCTGTAATGAAAGGACATTTGTCTCTTTCAACAATGGCCACAAAGTACTTTCTGCCTGAAAGTATTTGCTATTTTCCATAAATAATCAAGACAAAATAGCCAGAGCTATTGCTGAGTTTCTTGCTTGTGATGTATATCTCTAGCAGGTAAGAGGTTTGGGATTTTGATGGAAGGAAAGTGTTTCATTGCATAGTTTTCTAAAAATATGATCATTACCCATCTGAGAAATGTTAATCAGAACCTTCCCATCTGCCAGATAGTGTCCTCCAGCTATTATCTACACAGTGTTTATTTTTGACTGTGTAGTGTGCAGTATGATAAATATAGAATTACTTACAATAAAGCTTACAGATTTCAGCACTTCTCAGAAGTATTCACATACTTCAATTGAGAATATATTTTCTTGGCCCATACATGAAGAATATATTTGAAAAGTTTGCCCCTGTTATCACAAAATGAAGATGAAAATGGGATCACTTTGAATCTATGGAAAACAGAATTTTTGTCACTAAGACTGACTCTTTCAGTAGGCAGGATGGGGGGGGGGGAAGGGAAGCAGCTGTGAGCTAGCAGCTCCCTGAGGATCTAACAGCTAGAACAGCTTCCCCTTTGTCTGTATGAGAAGCTGAGGCTCTGTTTCGAGAACTAACCAGTTCCATAATGTCCTTGATAATCAACCAGTATTGAGGGAAGGCAAGGGGGTCAGTGCTGCAAAGATCAAGACTGTTACATGTTTTGGAGGGGAGCTCTGCCAGGGCTATCTGACTCAGGCATTGCAGGTTCTTTCTGGTTTCATGCACTCATGGATTTTCAGACTTTGAATGGAAGGAGATTATTCACTCGTCACTGAAAGATTGTTAATGTACAATTTAACCTTTCCTCTTATTATATTTGTAGTATATATACAATTGGACTTTACTTTCATGTTACTGCATGTTTCCTAAATAAATACTGTGACTTGTTTTAAGGGTCTTGTTATAGTTTAGTTCATCTGCAGAGAGGCATCAAAGCATTGTTAAGAAGAAACCAAATCTGTATTTTCTCTCTATGTGCCTTAAGTTCATGAAAGTTTCAAAATGGAAACATGGAAACTAAGGACTGTTGATTGTCTTTATGGAAACACTCAGTTTCTATAAGTGTGTGGGTATGGATGGGCTTGGGACTACTGAGCTTCAAAATTATGGAAGATAGCATTTCTGTGAGTGTTGTGAGTATGCAGATATAACAATAGTAGATAATGCTTTAAGGAAATTTCCAATTACTTGTTGTTGTTGTTAATTAAGGGAAATTATGTGTGAAGTTAACTTTGCATCAGTATGTCTTCTGATTAATCTACCAGCTTAGACGGATAGAGAATGTCAGTGTTCCAGATGGTTCAGGAGTCAGTCATTAGAATACTGCTAATTAACATTGGTAGTGTGTATATCTTATTTGCATTTATTGACTTGCTCACAGGATCCCTTTCTATCCAGACTGGCTCTCTAGATTCTTATATATCCAAAAAAACCAAACCTCTTTTTCTTAAGCTGTTTCTCTAACCTTTTTTTAACAGTTCTCACCAGTGTGGTGTGGTGCATCTTGAAAACAATTCCTTTCAAGTTTGTTAGAGTTCATTTGAAGTGAAGGTTCTTAGTGATACGTTTTATGATGTTCCTGTTTATGTACTGGTCAGGATAATGTCATGTTAACATTTACAAGAACAATTGTATTTTTAGTATTTCTTATTATCTTCTATAGTAAGAAAAGAAGCACTTCTCCTTTGTGGGAGTCCCTTGTGTTGCAGTCTAGTGAGTTCTGATCAAAAATGCATGATATGTCATCTTGTCATTGTGGTGCATACAAAGTGAAGCCATCACAAGTCATCCCCTTACTTTCTTTTCTCCCTACAGATAATTGTAGGAGTTCTTCTGCTCTATTACCTTCTTGGAATCAGTGCCTTAATTGGAGCAGCAGTAATCATAGTCCTTGCACCTGTTCAGTACTTTGTAGCAACAAAACTCTCACAGGCCCAGAGAAGCACACTGGTAAGTGTCTTCAGGTTTGTGTATGATGTGAATATCATTTCTGGTAATTATGCATTGGTCTGTGTTTGGAATTAAAAAGGTAACCATGGGCATTAACCAGGAAGAGTCTCAAACATTTTGTAATGTTCAAGAATGTGAGAACATGATAAGCATGTGATAAGCATAAGCATAAGCAATGAAGATGCATATATGGGAGTTTATCTTTTTCAAAAGCATGTGTTTCCCTAAGAGCAAAATATTTTGAGATCCTTATAACATGCAAAGATAACTGGTCAGTAATCATTGTCTGAAATGGCTTTGTGTGGTCAGGTGGTACACAAATAAATCATGCAGTACAAGCTCTCCAAGTGGAAAGGAAGAAGGAATGCTGCCTGTTCTGGACCCAGAGAGCTTACTGAAACCTCTTCTACTGCAAATCATAGGTGGTGATGAGAGTTGTTGGTGCACCTTCCTGTGTGAAAAGTAATGCCTTCACACAAACAGTATACACCCTTGTAGAGATGCAGACAGCATTCATTCCTGTAGCGTCCAAGCAGTCAGCATCATCTAAAAATTCCTGCAGGTGGGAGCAGCACATTTTGTGCAAGAGATGTCTCCACTGTGCAGTACAAAGATCCTTGAGCTAGCCTGAAAACTGGAAAGCAGCATAACTTCCAGCTATGCTTTTCTGGGAATGTAATTTTACCAGTGTGTTGTGCCTGAGCCAGCTGGCCCTGCTCAGAGTCAAGGCTTCCTACAGGATCACAGCATCTTGCTAATATGGCCTCATTGCTTTGAAGCCTGGCAGCAGTGTTTCCACATCATGTTGTCTAGGCAGATCAGTGTGCCCAGTCATAGCTTGTCTGTGTGTTTTGATCTCTGTGCACTCTCAGAATGCCTACTGAGAATCCAGCCAGTGTGCTGGGCAGTACAAGTTATTGCAAGTTATTAAAAAGCTGACAGAGTAAAATGTTCAGTACAAGCTACATGATCTAGAAGTGCAGACCAACTGCCTGCTCATTTGAGGGTAGCTCACCTTTGTGAAAATCAGTAACAAAACATCTGAATGGACAGAACTATTAAAGTACAAGGGACTGCATACAATTTTTTTGTGATCCTTATGTTTAGGGGACAGGCTACTTATACTTTTAAAGTAAATATGTACATAAATGTTGCAGGAGTACTCCAATGAGAGACTGAAGAAGACAAATGAGATGCTTCGCGGCATTAAGCTCCTCAAACTTTATGCTTGGGAACATATCTTTCACAGCAGCGTAGAGGAAACCAGACAAAAAGAAATGACTAGCCTCAAGTCTTTTGCCCTTTATACCTCCATATCCAGTAAGTCCCTTCCTTCATTCTAATCCACTGTTTAGCTGAAGTGCTACTGCATTATTAGCTACTAATGAGTTTACCATTTCGCTGTTGAGATTGTTTCAGTTGCTGTAGGCTCTGATCCGTACTTCTCACTTTGCATTTAATTCAGTAGAATTTTGCCTCTGTGGGAAATATGCTTAAAAGAGAAAGTCAAGATTAATGCTTTATAGCATTAGCTTTTCTGGAGAAAGGCTTTTAAGGGGCAAGTGTTTCACACGATGCTTTCAGCCAGCAATATTCTCCTGTATAACATAGCATTCCGGAAGAAACCTTTGTTCATGTTTCTTTTTCTTTTCTCCTGCATTGTGCACAATCTGGTGTATCCTAGTATGTAACAGGAATTGTCTTTGCATTGAAGCTCCAACAGATGGTACTTAACTTTCTTACTCAAAATTTGGATTTCTTCCAAAAACAAGTGATTTTTTTAAGAGCGTTTCTGTATCCTAAAAATGTAAAATATGAGAATCCTGACAATTTCATTATCTCCAGATTCTTTTATCTCATCTTTCAAGCTGCTTTAAGGCATTTATCATCCTTTTAAAAGACCTAGGGCCAACTGAGCTCTGTATTTGAGGAGATTATATGCAAAACCTGTATAATTGCTACTGTGATACTTTAGAAATACTTACTAAAGCCATGCTGAAGAACATTGTTCATATAATCTGTAAGAATGAAGTGGTAACTTCTAGTGAGAAGTACTGAAATGCCATGAGTTACAAATGTCCAAATACCTTCTTGGCTAATAAGGAAAGCTACTCTTTAGGAAAATAACTTCAAGTCTTCGTAGTATTATTTAATTTCATTCACCCTAGAGACATGTAGCTGAGTTTCTTCCCTGCTAAATAATCACAAAGGTAATGCCCTCTGAGGGAGACATCCTGGTCCCACTGAATTTAACTAATATTATGTTAAGGTTTTCATTGACTTGTGAGACTAGAATTACTTTCTGGAGATCCTGAGCAGCTGTTTGGAGAGTAGTTTCCATTTTGATATAAACCAGAATTTAGCTGGAATGGATTGTGTGAGCGGAAACTTGTCCTACACCCAGATAAGCACAGACAGGCTCCCTTTGTTTGCACTACTTCATGTGGCGTGAAAATCTATTTATAGTCAGAGCCACAGGTTCAGCTGTAGGACTGAATTTTAAATACTGACTAGTCTGCAAAGAAATAGTGACATAAATCTGAAGCCATGTTATTAAACATACTTCTGAAGATGTACTGATGCTTCTTGAAACACGTAATGTTGTGTACATTTGTGTTCTGTTTTATTATGTTTGATGTTTATGTGTATGTAAGACAGAGTAGATCAGTTTGTCAGCTGGGGTAAACCAATGCAGCTTTTTTATGTTGTAGTTGCATATCATTTTGGCTTATAAAGAGTTCCTATAGTTTCAGCCTAGGAGTACCTTACACTCTGTCTTTAGCAGAAATCACACAGTTAAAAACTTACACTTTGGCAGACTTTACAGGGAACATAAATGTAGGAGAATTTCCTGATTTTCTTACCATAAGTATTTATTTAGTAGCCTTTCTTCAGGAAAGATGGAGAAAGAAAGGAATAGTTTTCTTGTTTCTATAAGGTTTTCCCTAATCTGTCAGAACTGAAGTAACTCTAGGCTTTCTCACAGAAAAGTAACAGTAGTTGCTGTCCTAAAATACTCATGCCTTTCTCTTGTAATGCCTTTTTCCAGTAACAAAGGACTTTTGACCAAATCCAATTTAATCAAAAGTCCTAGCTGCAAACTAAATTTGTTTTAGAAAATGTTTTATTATTCTGAACACATGCATCGTTGAAAAATAAACATTATTTTAGAACCCCCCCCAAATTCTGATGGCTCAATAAGCCCTTATTTGTTTGCTTGAAAGAAGATGTTTGAAGCCAAGTCTTAGATGTACTTTTGAGCTCACATAATAGCAAACTTCAGATCAACTTCTTGGGAGCTACATGATGTCTTAACTGCAGCAGGCCTTGCCAACCCTACAGTGTAATTAATCTGTCCAGCTTTGTATTTGACAGGTAGTCTCATACAGTAGACAGCAGAAGAGCAGGATCCATCACCCAGAGTTTTATCAGCTTTGCTAGATTCCCTCATGAGATTCATTCATAAAAGCAAACTCATGTACTGCAGCAGGTTCAAAGGCAAATTGCAAGTGCAGGGATTTAATAGAATTAAGCAGTCCATAGCTCCAGTGACAAGCTCCACTTCTGTTTAAAATTTCTATGCCAGAACTACTTCAAGATTGTACAAAGTGTGAAAACTGGGCAGGAAGAAGAATCATTAGGAGAAAAGAGTCTGAGCTGAAGCTACTTATATTCCAACAGAGAAAAGAACATTGTCCTCAGAATTTCTTTTCTTTTTCACTGCAATGAGAAGTAAACTATAACTCTATAGGCTTTAATACATACTCATCTTTCAAAGGCTAGGCTTTTATTTTTGAAATATACACACAAATGTTCCTGTGTTTTCAGACACTCTCTTCTATAATGTAGTTATTTTATTAATGCTCGAGTAAAGCCTTGACATATGTGTTACAGGATTCATTAAAGATCTTCTAAATGTGGAAAAAAAGGATCATCTGACAGTATGTTAAGTTTTTCAACAGGTTTATATCCAGAAAAGGGTGGCCAGAGAGTCAGCCAGAAGTGTTTCTGGGTCAAATGATGACATTCTACTTCAGATGAAGTAATTAGGGAATGCTTTTACTGTCTGAACATCAGCTGTACCTGGTAGGAAAAAAAGACAGGCTTAGTTCTCATAGGGTGCACTGCTAGGTTCTGTCTGTTCTGATGATGTGAAGTAAACTGTAGGCATTTTAAAACAATGCACTGATGTGTGTAGATACTTGTGCATTTATCTTCAGCATAGAAAGTGCTCTTGTAAATCAGTGCTAGTAGTATTTAACATTTAGCATGTCTAAATGGAAATTGTTTCTAAATGTTCCTACATGTTTTCTTTCACAGTCTTTATGAATGCAGCAATACCAATTGCAGCTGTACTTATAGTAAGTATGGACTTGACTAAGTAGAGTTAATTACAACTGCATTTTCAAGTATAAGTGATGTGGAAATGAGGAAGGACAAGATGCAAACCTGCTACACATTTGCAATTCCTCTGGGAGAGAATGGAAAATGCCAACTGTGACCAGAAGCAGCCTTGAGTATGCAGCACTCCCCTAACCTGTTAAGAAAGTATAAATTAAGATTCTGTAAATGAAATGCTTATGAAATATGAAGTCTTTATGCATTTCTTTCGTTATTACAAAATGCTGATGATATCTGTCTTTTTGTAGACATTTGTGGTCCATGCTCATCTGACAACAAAGGCTGACTTCTCACCATCTGTGGCATTTGCCTCCATCTCCCTGTTTCATATTCTCGTATCTCCGTTGTTCCTGCTCTCCAGTGTGGTTAGATCCACTGTCAAAGCATTAGTAAGGTGAGAACTCTCAAATTAATATTTTTGCTACCACCTCTCCAACTTTTTAGAATGTGTCTATTGCTAATTTTAGAATTTGTGTGCCTTTCAGTGCTGCAGGAACAAATCCAAAGCAATTAGTATTGACTAAGTATTAACTGTTGTTAGCTGGGAGGTCTTCAGGAGTTGTTATTTTGTAGTTATCTTCTTGTTGGCAGGTTATTCCTTTGCCCTTTTGTAGTGCAGGTAGCAATCCTGTGGTTCCAACTCTGTAAGGAAGTTGACATCAGCCTTGTTTTCCTGGCTGTCTGTATCACAGTAAGCTAACTAGTGTTCTTGAGTGCATTGCTCCATAGTGCTGCTGGTGCTGCTCTGGATGTGTCTTCTGAGTGTCCCATCCTTCAGTGCAATGCTTTGGAAGCATGTGCCAGTTATTTTTAACACATGCAAACGCATGCTTGCTTAAATAGTTTGGGAAATGTGAAAAAGCAGATAGCTATTAGAAAGCTGTGTTTAGTAGCTGATCAGAAAGATCAGGTAAAGATAAACTAACTTAATAGAATTCTACTTCAGTTTTCTTTAGCCTGACATATTCTAATTGCTTTTAGCAAGGGTACAAGACACCTCTTCTAGTGAGAGAAAGGAACTAAGTGAAGCAGAAGATGATCTAAAATGAACCCAGCACATAAAGGACATGAGGGCTCTGTTAGTATTGACTATAGTCTCTGATGCCAGATGCTTGTCTGTATCATTGATCATTACACATGTGCCAATTGCAAACATCCACATAGATGTCATTGACACTAACAGAACAGCCGTGTGATTGATTCCAGTGGTAAAACAGATTTAAAGCTTCTGTTCCACATAGGGTCCCCCCAAGCCTTCCATTCTAGCCAGCTTGTGGGGCTAGGGTGTTTGCTTCTGTGATGGGAACTGCTGAAAATCTTCAGGAAGGTTGAGAAATTCTATTAAGTCTTTGAAAAGTGAAGTTGTTTTTAACTTGTAGAGTATGTGTGCCATTGAAAATTAGAACTGAGCAGCCAGTTGATGTATTTCGTAAATGTGAGGTCTTCAAGGACAAAGTGTGTACAGTTTTCCATCAGCAAAGGTCAAGTAGCAAGAGTGGCATTATGTATCTTACTGGGCTTAATATGAAACTGCTTTTTCAGTCAGCTGTGCAAATAACCATGTTTCAATCAATATGTCTATTCTGAGGCTTAAAAGTAAGTTCCCCCATGGAGATACTGGAATACTAGTGAAATTGCAATGCCAGTGAGAGCTCTGCAGAGAAAGGTGGGTTTTTTTATTCTTTAAGAGTGTAGAACAGAGTGGCATCTTGAAATATGAATTGCTGCTTCTAACAAAAGACTTTCTCAGAGCTATACTGTATTCCCTCAGTAATTGCCACAGGAGCAGCAATTCTAAAATTGAGTAGAATGTTGGGCAGAGGCCTTGCAGGGAGAAGTTTGGCACTTAGAGTATAGCCACCTTGATATACATCCAGGGAACAGAGAGCAAAATCAAACTATTGAATGGCTAAATAGAGACATGGTCTTGTTTGGGTATGCATGGTCAAAGAATATGTTTGGTGTCTTCTCTTCCTCCCCCTTTTGACCCTGGAGCAGATACATGGGAGACTATCTGCTCTTTATATGTTCAGAGCAATTATTCAAATGTCAGTGTAATTTTCCTATAGAAATGTAGGTGCAGCTGCATACCAGCTTTTTTGTAGTACCTGCTGTAGCTAAATTCACCCCACTGTATATCTCTTAGTCTCTGCTGTCATTAGCAAACAGGCAGACTGACAGAAAAACTGTAGAACCACTTGGCTCCTGGGGTGTCCCCAGATGGCTTCAGTCTCTACTTGCAGGACAAGTGCTAACTGTAAAGGGGTCTGCCTCAGGCACTGCTGCAGTGCCTTGGTCCAAGCACTGTTTTGGCACCAGGGGGGTATCTCTTGAATTTCTTAGAGGAAACTAAATCTCCTTCTAAAGAAGAAATCCCTGACAGTGGGATGCAAAATAAATGCTGGAGGGTTTATTTTGATTGTTTAAGATTTGCATACTTACAGATAGCCACATATCATTATGCTACAGTGGCATCATTTGCCTCTTTCTCCCCATTTAGCCTAAGGCTAAATAGTTAAATCAATTTTTTCAGTCCTTGTCCATAAATTTATTTTTAGGAACTCAAAGGTCTTCTGGCACTTTAGCATTTTGGAGAGTGATAGTTAACTTATTTCCAGCTAATTGAGCCCCTTTGATGTTGAGTTCATGATTCAATCCACTTCCTTTACAAATTTCATTTGCTGTTGCTGAGAGTAGATCAGATACACATTTTAGAAAGTCAGGTACAGAGATTAAATTGATGCTATGATCTGTTAAATATCATAATAAAGGCACATTATCTCTTAGCTAATTAAATCTTAAGCAGCCTGTGATGATTTTATGCCTTCTCCTTTGTTGCTGGTTGTCAGGATTCTTTTTATACCTCATCTGTTGCACACTGTTCTGTTAAGGTGTATTCCTTTATCATGTAACATCATACACTTTGTATTTTACTGTAACTGCTTGAATTGAGCTCACCATGTATGGTTTCATCAGACTGCTTGTGTTCATAAGGGTGTTAAGCAGAACTGACTGTACAACATTTCAGTAACATTAAATTACATTAATTACATAAATTACATTAATTCAAGCCTCTATAGCACATGGCTTGAAGATGAGCTACTGTTGTAGCTGATCTGCATCCCACCAAATGCCTGAAAAAAATCTTTTGTATAATCTCTCTGGTGGTATCACAAAAGACAAGACTTGAGAAGCATCTGCACAAACTATTAAAATATAGCTGTTAATAGGCAACAGAGTGGTTTTGTCAACTTCCTTGCAGTAACTTCTCATTGCACATTTTCCTACACCTGTAACAAAGCTATGCAGCAGAGAGGGGTTGAAGTGCTAAAAGGGATGCTCTATAACAAACATGGCAGTGAACAAAAGTTTGGCATTCTAGATAGAGGTGTGATTCTGTTCTTTCCCCTTTCAGCGTGCAGAAACTGAGTGAATTCCTAGCAAGTGAAGAAATTGGAGAAGAGCATGATAAATCTTCAGAGCTAAGAAGTGCAGATAATCACAGCAAATACCAGGCAGTGGTGAGTAATGCTGTTCAGCTGCTGCAGATGAAGTGGCGAGAGTAATTTGTACCTGGAATAATTTTTTTGCTTTTCCTAATGATTATTTCTTGCAAAAATGCTTGTGTGGTTGCTTTTTTTAGGACATTTTGCTGGTACTGCCACCAATTACTGCTTATTCCTGTCTTTCTGATTTTGCACAGCCACTCAAAGTTGTTAACCGCAAGAGGCCTGCCAGGGAGGACTGGAACAATTACAGCTCTCACATGAGAAGACCCATTAACATCACAGAAGCAGATGATTTTTGTGTAAAGGTGATATGAAGGTCACTCTAATAACACTTACTATAGCTCACTAATAGTCACTTTTGTATTCTGATGACAGTTTCAAATTCAGGAACCAGCATGTGATGTGAACTGTCAGACACTTGTGCTTGTGTCAGATTAACCTCCACCTTTCTTTTCTATGTCTTCCATTTTAAGAACTGGCTACTGACCTCCATGTTGTGATTAGTTCTGTGTATTCCTCTAGAAGTCACTCAGCAATTTTCTATTTGAAGTGTTAGACCTGTTCTCATGACAAAAATTTCCAACTTAGAACACAGAATAACCCAGGTTAGAAGGAACCTTGAAGATCATCTGGTCCAACCTTTTATGTGTCCAGGCTTTCTTCCATTTCCATTGCCAGTACAGAAAAATGTTTTGAAGAAAACTGAAAAGAATTTTGACATTCCTAAAAATAATCTTGTCATGGAGTTTCCCTTCCTCGTTTGGAATTCCTAGTAGCCTTTCAAAATTAAATGAAAACTAGCCACCAAAGACCTAACTTTTTTCAAGAATACCTTAAAATTACTCATGTCACTTTGAAAGTTGATGGTCTTAGTTTGCTATGGAAATGGCCAGAAGTAATAAACATCCTGATGCTTGTTACAGTGATGATGCTGTTTATTTAGGAAGTTTGCTATTACATTTGCATTTCTGGCACAAGAGAATGAATAATTCAGTTTCATGGGACTAAGTAGGACAACTGGTAGTACTTTCAGGGTTTTTTTAGAGGCTGTCACCTGACATGCTGCTTTGGTGCAGGATGATCCTTCTTGAAAAGACTTGCAGAGAAGAAAGAGGAATATTTGAGAGGTTTTGAGAGGATGAGGATGATGTTGGATCAAAAGACAATCTGAAGTGACAGCGAAGGAGTGTGTCACAAAGAGGGGCTAGAACAGTAACCTCTGTAAGGACACTATTTGTAAGGTCTTGAAAGCCATGACCAGCTGTATTCTTTGGCTCCGTCTGCTGACATCCTTGTCACTGGTGGCACCTGGGTCAGAGGACTTCTGCTGTTTCTGAGTACTGTCTGTCTGCAGCTCATTGTCCATGAAGGGGCATTTTTTTGAGAGAGGATCCTCTGGCTGCCTCTGGCAACTGAAGGGAGGAACACTGCATTTTCTTTACTTTTTTTTTCAGTTTGTTTCCCCAGATAAGAGTATTACTTTTTGGTTTTTTCAGGGTAGGATAAAAGTCTCCTGTTCCACTCAGATCAAAAAAAATGTTGTGCCCAGCATTGCTAAAAGGCTTTGAAGGCCTTAGTGGCTCTGAAAAAGTGGGAGAAGAGAGTCTTGTGTAAAGACAAGCCTTCTAAAATTGTCTCCTATTTACTATTTTTCACAGTATCCATTAAAATCTCCATTTGAAGTCCTGAACAGGCTTTGTTTCTTGGTTTTAGTCTTTCAGTAAAAAGATTTTTACATCTAGCAAAGCCTATTTTATGTGAGATTCATATCAGAAATACAAAGGAAAATACTGTAACAGGCAGCAACATCTAATTTCTGTGGAAAGTTCTGCAAATCTGCTTGGAATTTGGGCTGTGTAATTGCTGTATATGCTGCAGTGCATCTAGAGTGACATTCAGTGTTCTGCAAAGAGAAAATCATCACCCTGTATGTAATTTAATCATGTCAACATTTCACTTTTTCACATGCCCACCTTACAAACAACAAAGTGAAACTTTAAACAGCAACTTCTTTTTCCTCAGGACTTCCATCATGTTATGCTTGTTTGAGTTCAGAGATTATTGCACATCAGAATACAGGTCTTGACAAAATGAGTCACTTGAAGGTCTATTTCCTGCTAACTCTGTTCTTATGTTCTGTGTAATGAAAACATTACTGGAAACAGAAGAAATCTCTCTAAAGTTGAAAAAACAAGTCAGCTCTAAAGCTGTTATTGTTTCTTGTTTCTCCCTATCTTGGCACAGATCACAAATGGATTTTTCACTTGGACACCTGAAGGTCCTCCAGCATTGTCCAACATTGATATCCGAATTCCTCAAGGTACAAAATGACATCAGATATACACAATAAGATGTTTTTCCATGAGCATTTGGTAACTCAGAAGCTTATATATGCCTCCTTCTCTCCCAGGTCAGCTAACAATGATTGTAGGACAGGTTGGCTGCGGTAAGTCATCTCTCTTGTTAGCCATACTTGGTGAGATGCAGAAGATCTCTGGGAGCATATTCTGGAGCAGGTAGTGCTGTTTAAAAATTCAAGATTGAGTTGAATAGTAATGCAGAAAAAAAGCCAAAATCTGTCCTGGGAGTCTTTTTGTGGAGTCAAGGGTTTTGCAGGTGTACATTCAATATAAAATCCTCACCAGAACAGTAGTGGAGCACATCAGAAAGAACCCTCAGCCAGGGGCAATCAAGCTATCTGTTCCATTAACAGGGATAGCCATACTTGGGCATTCTGCACTCAAGCAACATAACCTGAGTGAAATTATAAATATAATTTGGATAAGAATGAATTTGCAGAAGGGTTGTCTTGCTACAGAATGGCATTTGCCCTTTCAGGCCTGAACTCATATATTTGAATGGAACTGTAACATGGTACTGGCTCACCAGGAGCAGTCCCTGACTGTGCTTTTAGGTGTGTGCTCCATCCCAGCACTGGTCTAGTGCCTGAGAAACTGAAGACGTTTTTATAAGTGACAGTGACCTCTGGGTACTCCTCCATGCATCCTGTCTGATTTGACAAGAGGGAGATAGACAAGTCCTTCCCTCCTTTCCCAAGGAGACAGAGCAGCTGTGCTCTGACAGCCAGATACAGGCTATACTTGTGTCTAACTCTGAACTGACCATGAGGACAGGGGGAAAAGTGCTACCGAGCTCTAGCAGCTCTACTGTTAGGGCTTAGTCTCTTGACTCTCAAACCAAGTGACAGATGGTGTAATATATTGCAACTCCTATATGTGGTTTCTGATAAATTACTGCCACCTCTAGTACACTCTGATCAACATGTGTGAATACTTTTGTCCTGTTTATTTTACAGTACTAGACTTCCTAGCCAAACAGACAGTTACTCTTTGACTTTTGAGATACTATTATTTGTAGGTAAAACTTGACAATTGGAGAAGAGCCTAGAAAAACAATTTTATTTCCAACTGTTTGAAAATGAAGGAACAACAGTGCAACTGTAAATCAAACCCATGCGCTCTGATGGACAGAGGATCATTGCTACCCAGTGCAGGGTTCTGCACTGATTTTGTGAAACAATTCTCACAGATTCCTTGAGTGTTTGTGCAGAGATATTATTTATATTCAGCTTTCATACATAAGCCAGTCACACTAGTCAGAATTGCATGTACTCTCACAGTAGTAGTACAAGTAGTAATAGGAGAGGAAAATGAAACATAAGGTGACCCTTTCAGCTGGTGAAGGAGAGAAGAACAGAAGCCGAAGTTCTAGAATGTGGAAATCTATCCATTAAAACATACTTCCCTAAGCAGAAAATCTAAGTATGGTGAGGAACCATGCAGAATCCCTGCAGCCTTATTAGGTTGAACTAATTTCATTTCAGTAAGGCTGTAATTTTTTTACAGATGACATAACATGATTAAGAAGTGTAATTTGTAAGTCTGATGCTAAACTAAAACAGATGACATAATGGTTCTGATCAGACGGTGTTTTTAACTAGCACTTGTTTAGAAGTGTGTGCTTCACAGCAGTGTAAAGGTCAGAAATGGTTTTCATGTCTTCCATATGTGCCAAAGTATCATCAGAAGGTAAAACTCTGTTATCACCTTTGCTTTGCTATCTGTCAGATATGTATAAAGGGGCTTGTGGCTGAAACAGTCTTAGCACTGTAAGTGCTGGCTGCACTGGGACAGATTATGTTTTGTCTCATCTTTCAGGACTGCTACCCTGTGCACTGGTCTATTCAGAATGATGGATGCAGTCAGTGTGGGCTGCACACCTGTGTTGTAGAGCTATCAGATGAAAGCTCCCTTAATTTGATAAGAAAATACTAATGCCTGACCAGGTACATGCAACATTATCCCAGGTTCAAGGAGAGTAGTCTTATTAAGTAATCGCCAGAGCTCAGAGCCTTAGCTCAGGCAGTAAAATGTGTCACCAAAATCAGTAAGATCCCTGTTACAATTCTTTCTTTGGGATGAGATGAATGTTTGGCTTCATTCATTCACATTACAGAGTAGTCTTGAATTATTTCATTCCAAACTTCCTTCCCCTTCCAATCCTCCAAGGTCATAGCTATGAAGATGAGGGATACATCCTGCTGACATGACACTCAGTGCTCAGGAAATCTCGATTCTATTCCTGGCCCTTCCCTTGGTCTATTGGATAACCTTGCACAAGTCATTTCCCTCCTCTGTGCCTCCCTGCTCTATTGATAAAACAGGATTAACTGTAGATCATACCTATTTGCTTCATATAAAAATAATTTGTTTAAAAAAATTTAAAAAGAAATGTAATTTATTCCTGGCTAATCAGGAGTGAGCACTGGCTCATTTGTGATTTGGTTTTGTTGTTTGTAACACAGTGTGTGCCTGGAATACCCAGCTCAGATTACTGACCTGTGTCCAGAGCAGGCTGAGAGCATCACAGCATGAATATTTTATAATATGGTTAGAGATTAACAAAAATAGAGAAATCATTATTTACATTCTGAACAGATGGTAAATAGTATTGATTTGACTGGTTACTGAGATTTTTCATTCTTTTTTCAATGGAACTGAATTTAGCATCAGTAATATAGATGGCCAGTCATCTTGTCAAAACAGCTCTGTCTGTGAACATCTTGGTACACATTCAAAGATACTGGAAACAAAACCTGTCCATCCCTCAGACCTGCCCACACTTACATATACAGGCACATCCCCCCGAGCACTGGGCTGATACAGAACACAGCATGTTGGAAGCCAAACTACCTCATTCTATCCTACAAAGGTGCAGTTAACTCTCTGGAAAAATACAGTATCATAAATTATTGCTTTGTTTTCCTTGAAAATATCTTTGTTATTGTTTTTTTAATGGAACAGCATTCTCATCACGCTAGAAGTTCTCAGTTCTGTTAGCACCTCCAGGACAGTGTGAAAGTGATTTTATTTGTTGAGTCAAATTAAATGTTCATAAGGAAAAAAAAAAACTGTCACCAAAAATTTTTGCCGTCTAAAATCAAGTCAGTTCGTGTAGAAGGAACAGATGCTGCACTGCAGCTCTGTGATAAATATTGTTTGCAGTCTGTGCACTAAGTGGAATTTAATAGTTTTTCTTTCTGGGGCAGATTGCCTGTGCTTACTTAAGTAAACAGTCTCTTTTGTGTTTGTCCTGCAGCTGTACTTCTGACAGTGAGACAGGGGAAGACGCCAGGTATGGTATTGTATTGGGCTTCCTACTAAATCAGTTGTGATAAAAGGAAACAAAGGTTTCTAAAATCTATGTTTAAGATTTTCAGAGCCACAATTCTGAAAACTAATGAAACTTTCACAGTATTAATTAGCTGAGAATACAATTTTTTAAACCACTTATGAAAGTAAGAGCTGGATTTCCTTTATGAAAACATTGCTGCTTGGAGACTTAAAAAATTGTATCCCAAATTTCCTGTGTCTCTTTTAATGTCTGAACCAGATTTTTGCATAATGCTACATTTCGGTATCAAGTATTGCTTTAAAGGTTTCATTTATTAAAGCAAATTCTCCCCATTACCCTTCTCTTCCTTTTTTACATCTTTACACCTAGCATTCTTGAGGCACACTCAAACTGTGAGGTGTGGGGAGGAGCAAGCTAGTCCATCTGTTGGCAAGGGATCCTTGCATGGAAATTATTTTTACCTGGTTAACATAGTTCAGCTTGGATTTTGGAATCAGCTGAGAACAAAGCTTTCTGACATGGTTGTTTGTCATTTTAGTGTGACACACACACCTCTAGAATGGTAAACGGTGTAAAATTGACAATCCTATGCTTTCTGGAGTTGGTGAGAACTTTGTTACTGAAATTGGCAGAGGAAAAATATCATATGATGTCCATTTTCTTGATTTACACTAAATTGCATGTCTTCTACTGACCAGAATATTTTCTTGGTTCTATGACACACCAACTACTGCATTTTCTTTAGATTTATGAACCTCTTCTCTCCGTTAGGTTATTTCTTAGGCTTGTTATGTAGCTGTCAGACTGAGTCCTGCAGAACTGTTGCCATCCATGTGCAGTATAAGAGGGACTTTCATGTATCTAACAACTAAGCTTTATTGTAAAAGATACTGGAAATCTCAGGTCTGTCTTTGTAAGAGAGCTTGCAATTTCTGGGCCAAGTTAAAGTGAAACCATTTGAGCCTATTAAGATACAAGAGAAATATGATCAAGTTAGACATGCACATGTTTGAAACTGTTCTGAGGGGATGGACAGCAAATAGTCATAGATGTTCAATACTTTCTACAAGGTGGTTTAGCACTTACCAAAACTGAAGCTTTAACAATACGTTTTTAAGTTAAAGAATCGCACAGTACAGAATTTTAGCATACTTGGGAGTGCTATGTCTGTTAGGCAGTGATTTTGTTGTATTTTTCCTTAGAGCGTAGTGGTAGTACTTTAAAGTATTATTTGACTTACCTAAGATCATTGAATTTTTAAAAAAACAAGCCTTGTGTTTGTTTTCTGCAGCCCAGAGAAAGAGACTCCTGTTGACACGGAATTCAGGTACAACACTTGAAAATCTAAAGGGAATCTCAAGAAGTTTCTTCCACCCTCAGCCATTCTGTGACTCTGAGCATTTGTCAGAAGTGTCTGCACTGAATGAGTTTTTTCTCCTTAAAAGGCAAATGGGTTGTCTCTGTATGCAGCTACTGCAAGACCTGGAAGTAAAAACAAGCAAGTGACTCTTGCAGTTTAATAATGGCAAAAAGTAAGCTCCTGAATACTCAGGATTGGCAATAGCAGAACGTTCTGCTACCTACTATCAGCTAAAAATAGTGGAAGCATATTTTTTTTCTTCATGCAGTAGTAGCATAGGACAGTACACATTTGTCTCATATCTGGAGAACAGTTGATTTTTGAGTTGTTGAATGATATTTAGAAATTCATGACTTGTGCAAAGTAATCAAGATAAAAGCGTATAGAAAAGACTTTACAATGTGTTCTTACCTCTACCATTACAATCATAACTCCACTGCATTTTCAGTGCATTAATTTTCTTTTTAAAATCACCAGGGTTTCAGTCAGTAGGTTTATTAAGAAACTGAGATTCAAACATGGATGCCCCTTAAATTGTCTTATTTCCAGTGAACTTGAATACATGCTGAGCCTACTGACTTAACAGAATGAAATATGAAGATAGTTAGATTATTAACTTGAAACAAACAATCTTTATAATGTTGTTTCTGATTCTAAATTAATGAACAGGATTAAATAGTCTCCAGGGAGTTCAAGGAAGGTTTACCCTACTTAGTGTAAGGTTGGATTTTGTTGTGTGCCTCTTGGTGATAATTAAGAGGCTATGGTTAGTCTATCTTGTGTTATCAGAGGAAAAAAAAATTCCACTCTACTGATGAAAATGCATGTTTGGTTGTGCAGTCTGGAGGTAGGAGACAATTATTTCCACCCGCAGAATAAATTCCTTGTAAGTCTTCATCTGCTAAGCCACTTGTTTGCTTTCAGTCTTTTAAGTGTGAAACCTTATGTAGGTTCAAGGCAGGCTTTCAGAGGAAGTGCTGGTTCTCAGCATGGAGTGCATCTTACTGGCACTACCTGGATCTTCAGTGACTTTCCTCAAAACTTTGCTACTGTTTTTTGAAAACTAAATTAGAAGTAACTTTTCAATTACATTGAGAATTAAGAGCAGCAAAGGCACAGTTTCAAGCAATGAAAAGGAGGGGAAGGGAATACATGCTCATCTTGGAATGCTCAGAGCAATTATTTCTCAATCATTGGGATGAGAATTTCATACTAATTGAAAAAATGCTTCCCTCTTGAGGCAGAACTGAATGCTCTTTGAATTAGATTTTGGGACTGCAGGCTGGGCTGCCTAAGGGATTTTTCTGTCTTTTTTTCTTTTTCTTGTTTCTGTTTCATTTTGCAATAAAGAGAATTCATAAAACATAATTAAATTCTAATAAGCCATCAGACATTTGAACTTGGAAGCACGTTAGCAGGGTATTGTACCTGTGTGTTCTTTCAGGTCATGAAAGAAAATTGGTTCCTGTAATAACTTCTAAGCAAGCTTGGTGAAAGCCTGAAAAAATGAGCAGGGCGAGTGCCATTAACTCCTAATAAAAAAGATAAAGCACCTGATGCCTTTTGGCAGCTCATGGTTTGAATTGCATTCAGAGAGGCTGCTGTAATGGCTGTCTAGCAGACAAAGGCTATGTTTGGGTGAGAGGTCCTATCTTTTTTTTGGGGGATTAGCTGATAGAGCTGGAAAGAAAACAGATATGCTTTCAGCTGTATGATCCCTCTTTTGGCTCTTTTCTGGAGAAACAGTGATATGCCAATGAGTTTTCCAACAGTATCAGTTACTCTAATAAAAAAAATGTTATCTTTCTCCCAGCTCTGCATTAGTGCACAACAACCAACAAAAGCACCACTACTTCACTAGTAGGCAGATACTTTTCCTTTTAAATAGTAATAATAATCCTTATGAGATAAAATATACAGGGTGAGATCCTGTGGACCATACTTAATAAGTTGTTCCTTGTGATGGTACATTATGAGGGCAATTCCACAGGGAGAAACTTAGAAGGTGTTTTTTGTTTGTGTTCTCGTTTCTTGTCTTTATAGACTTAGGAAGATATTACCCATGGCTACACATTTACTTTATGACTCAAATTGTTTTCTTAGAATGGGGAAAACAAATGTGTTGAGGGCAGCAGAAATTGCCTTTGTGCATTTGTGGAGTTTGCTTTTGGTGCTTTTTTTTTTAATATCTTAAAAATATTTTTTTAGAGCATCCTTTGTGAAATGTGTTGCCTAACTAGGGATCTATATGCTTTCTTTATTAGTCTATCCAAGCAGAGCTGAAATTCTTGGTAATTTTCTTCATGCCATCCACACTGCTCAAGAGCTCAGCCTTACTGAGACAGCCCCTCTAAAATGCACCTCACAGCAGAAGGGTGAACAAACCCAAGCTCATTTAGGTGAACAATCTCAGGCTTCTGTTGGAAATTTAACATCTTATATACTTCCTTGATGAGAGAACTACTGATTGTCCTAAAGGAAGGAAATGAAAGACAGCATTTTTGAAGACTTATTAGTGGTTTCTTTCTTTACAAGAAAATGGTTTCCTAAAATGCCTACTGCACTGGTAAAGTGAGAACTCTTTTTTTTCTTTTCCCCAGGAAAAGAGGATCAGTAGCATATGCATCCCAGAAGCCTTGGTTGCTCAATGCCACTGTGGAAGAGAATATCACGTTTGACAGCCCTTTTAACAAACAGAGGTAAGGAGTTTCACCGCTGTTACGTTCTTTACTCCCCTTTAGCAAAATAATGGAATTGCATAGGGCTCAGTTCACTTACAGATCCCCATCTCCTGCTAGGCATAAATGTACTGCACCTGCCTGAACTTGAGAAAAGATCTTGAGTTCTGTGTGGTCCCCCTTTGACCATGTTTTTTCCTGAAGGACACAAGGGACAGAGTTCAGTCTCACTTGAACTTAAGTATTTTAACTTCTGTGTTTTCCTTTCCAAGGACTGTGCTTGTTTAGCATGCAGTATTCTTCTCTTACACCTACTTGACCAGTTTAGCTGTCTGAGAAGGACATTAGCCATTTGGGAGTGGGAATGTTGTTTATTAAAGTTTCAGTGTTTGTTACATTGTGAAGGATTAATGGACTGCCTTTCTAGCCAGTATAAATGCCACCAAACATTCTACAATATTTAGAAGTTAATTGCTGGTATTCCATCCCCTCCACCCTCAGAAAAACTGGTTAGCTGTGTATTCACATCCTACACATTTTTCTGTCATCCTTGGATATTGAAACAAGGAACAAAGGCTATGGACCTGAAAGAAGTTAAATGCTGAACAACAGCAATATAGTGTGAAAGAAGTTATGCTTGTTTTGCCTGATTTGAACTGTTTAATATTTTGAAATGAGAGGCTGACCTAAGATGCTTTTTCTTAGTTACAATATTATTTACTTGGCTGTGATAGAAAGAGATCCCATTAGAACAATTAGTGGCTAACAGATATGTTTTGCACTGTGTGATTTTTCCAGCTGGTTAATTTTTGTTCCTCTGCAGGTAGGAAATGTGCTTCTTTAGCAGTATCTGTGTGGATTTTGCATTACCTTTTTTGTTTCCACAGGTACAAAGCAGTAATTGATGCTTGTTCTCTCCAGCCTGATATTGACATTCTCCCTCATGGAGACCAAACCCAGATTGGAGAGAGGGTCAGTAAACAGCTACAGGCTTCTATTTCTGTTTTAAATATATAGAGGGAGGGGTATTATTTTGTTATGTTCTTAAAATCTTACTGGTTATTTGGCAACAAAGTTAATCTTCTAGTTAAGTGTACGTTTGGGTCATTAGTCTGAAAGCTCATTGCTCAGTAAACATGGAAACACTGTCATTTATGTGAGATGCAATGATTTAAATGTGCTGCTATCAGAATGTTTGACTCATTCTGCAGCCACTATCTCAAATACCCTGACTTCACAGTGCATTTTTTGGTTTCTTTAGGAGTAACATAAAAATAAAAACCTATCAATTATTTAGAGTTTCTTCATTCAAAACCACAATGAACTGCTGCACACAATTTAAGGATACATTTCCATGGCTAATGTTCACACTGGCTACCATGTTAACTTTAAATGGATTAGTTGCTAACCCAATTCACTGTGCAGCCAAACAAATCTTTTTTGACAGGGGAATGGAGGTGATGGGGAGGGAGGAGGTGTAGTAGTGGCTTTTGGAAGCAGTACTGGCTTAGCTGAAGATGCTTGTGAAACTGCAGGAGAATCACAAGAAGGATAAGTGAGCTAGAGCAGGGTGGTTAGCAGGGTGCTAAGGGCTGAAAACAAATACAACAGCAACCAGGCAGTGTTCATCTCAGCATGGTCTGACTTCCTAGCTAGTCAGTTACTGAATGCAGTGTATGGTGAAGCTGATACAGTATGGCAGCATATGATTATAAAAATAAATAAAGAACAGGACAAAGCCAGACTTGTAAGGCTAACACTTGAGTAGAAGTCTAGTTTAGACTGATTGCAGAATATCTGTGCCACCTACAACATTATGTCACCAAAACCATTCAACATTTCCCATCCCTCTGGTATGTATAGATTCCAGCTCCAGAGAGAGTGCTCTGGCTTTCCTAACAATTTATGTACTGTGTTCCCAGCTGAATGGCAGGCCCACACTTTCTAAAAATTTCTCTTTCTTTGACCAGAAAGACTTCTGTGGATAATTCAATCAGAATATGACTATTCAGTTGATACTTTTATAACTGTCTGATTGTTTTTCTCCTGCTTATCTCCAGGGAATTAATCTGTCCGGAGGGCAGCGCCAGCGGATCAGTGTGGCAAGAGCACTTTACCAGCAGACAAATGTTGTGTTCCTGGTGAGTGGCTGCCATTATGTTTATGCTCTGAACAGAAGCACGAGATGTGAGCATTTAGAGTATTCATGGGTAACACACACAGATCTTTGTGCTTCACTGAGCTAAGCCAAATGTGCACTGTTTGTTTTATATCCCTTGTTAGCTAGCCTACAGGTAAAAGGAGCATTTTGTATATGCTGCAGATAGATAGGTATTAGGGTACAAATTGAAATGCTGATGCTTTCCTTCTCAGTTTATCAACATTTCATTTTGACCCTTGTGTTTATCTTTGGTAGTTAGAAGTATAATAGTCTCAGCTGTATTAATGACATTCCTAAACTGTCTCAGAATTAAAATGAATGTTGTCTTGTGTCTGCATTGTTTCCTTTCTGCAACAAAGTTGTCTTCTCACCCTGAACTCCTTGTTGTATATCCTGTCCCAGCCTCAACAGAAGTGCTAAGGAAAAAGGAGTGAGAGCAGGCTAGGAAAACAGATGCATCCTACACACTTGCTATTACAGAGCTTGCTGGCTTTCAAATTTAGGACTTCCTTCTTCTGCTCAGTTTTCAAGATGCTTTGAATCCAGCTGTTATGACAGTGAGACGTGAGTCACATGGGATTTGAAAAGCTGCACATGTTAGAGGTCATCCTTAATCGTCTGGGAGGTTACTTGGACCTTTCCCTGTAATTAGGCTGATCAGTATGTGCTTGCTTCCTGTGCAGGGCATTTCCTAGCAGTGACCAGAATCCAGGAGTGTAGAGAGCAGTTGTATTAAGTGCTGCAAATCAGCAGATGCAGCACTGGGCTATATATTACTTGGTTCTGTCACTTTTGTCCTTTTGTGCAGAATACTCAATCTCCTAATAGCAACAGATTCTCTTATGGTTTGATAATGTAATAGCACCTAACAAATAAACTTTTTTTTACAGTTACTAATCTTTAAAAAGTAATTGGGAATCCTATGTGATAGTATTTACAAACACGGACTTCTTTTAAGACTGATTTTTGTAAACATGCTTATGAAACTCCTTTCTCACACCTCATAGTCATTAGGCTTTTGTGTTCTCTGAACTTGTGATCACTGCAGATATGAAAAAAGGTCATGTGATAATTCATTACATATTTTATTCTTACCTTCATTCACTCAGCATGTTTTTATTTGTGGCATATTGGATGAGTCCTGTAGCATGAACCATTTGTTTTTTTTAGGTACCTTGTAGTCAGTGCATCATATTCATATGATGAGTGCTACCTAATGTGCATGTCCTGTTCTGTGAACTGACATGTACAGCTGCAGCATTGCATATCAGGTGGCTGTGTGCAGACTCAAGGCTCTGAATGATGTTTAGCCCTGTGCCAGAGCAGCAGAGTGCAGCAGTAAAGCTGACAACATAAAGCCTTGCTCAGTGAGCACGGTGCACACGTTTTTGAGAATCAGTTCTCTATTACAGTCAGAAGTTAGTGTTTCAAAAGCACTTTTACAGTGCTTTCTGTTATGATGGCCTGATTTATTAGAATTTCATTAGTGATTTATCCTACTGCTGATGTCAGATATTTTGAAAGCAATAATACTGAGCTATCTAACAGTCACAATTACAATTCTTGCAAAACTGAAGGGAATAAAAGTTTCAAGGATATTTTCTAAAGCACTTGCCTCTTGCTTTTACTTCTCCCTAACTAACTGGTGGCATTGATGTCACTCAGAAAACAGAATTAATTCAAATTCAACACTATTTTATCAGCAAACATCTGGAGAAAAGAAAACCAAATTTGATTTTTAAGAAATCCTGAGTTTAGTGTAATATAGTAGTATGAAATAATACTACATAAATCCTACTGGCAGTATCACTAGTGTAAGCAGAAATAATAAAGTCCCCCCAAAGATGTTACAGAATAGTTTATGCCTAAATTAACTGCATATAATTCATTGATTCAGTAAGATAATCTAGGTCATTAATCGATCATCTGAGTTGAGTCATGAAAATGATCAATATTTCTCCTTTTGTGATTCTTTAATGGTTTTGATAGATGGATTTAAAAATAATAAATGGAAGGCAATTATGTACAAGGGAAATACAAATGTGCTTTATGTCACTGTTCTTGGGGCAGTTATATAATATATGCCATAGACATATATTGTTGCATTGTCTGGAGCCTGACAGGCACAATGTGCTGCAGTTACATAGGCTATGAGAGGAGCAGCTCCCAGAAGCCTCAGGGAATTGTGGCATTGACACAGGTGATGTTATCTTCTGTCCAAGTACTCACTGCAGACAGTTCAAGGGTGGTTGTTATGTAATTTCAGAAAGCCATATCTCAGAACAAGTTTGATCTTCTGATGGCCTCTCTTGATTCTCTATATTGATCTAACTGGTTTTACTGGTATTGAAATCTGTCTGTTTCCTTAAATCCTGTAAGTGCTGGCTCCAAAAGCTGACCTCTTTTCCTCCGGACAGGATGATCCATTTTCTGCATTGGATATCCATCTAAGTGACCACCTCATGCAAGAAGGGATCCTGAAAATGCTACGAGAAGACAAGCGGACCATTGTGCTAGTAACTCACAAGCTGCAGTACTTGCCCCATGCTGACTGGGTGAGAAGGCTTTTCCTGATTTTTCTGAGGAGGCAAAATGTGGCACAAACAAGGCTTTGACTTCATCTTTCCACCAAGTGGTAGTTTAGTGAGAAGACACATACTGAAGATCTTTTGAAAATAAGCCCGCGAGTTTTAGGTGCTGTAATATTGTGATTCCTATTTTAAAACACCTAAATAGGTTGGATTTTCATAGAGCTAATACTTCCATGAAAACAGGATGCATTTAAAATATGGAGTATTGGAAAAGTTTGCTAAATTTTTTTTATCTCAAAACAGTGAAATATTTGAGTAACACATTTGCCTCTGCTGGAACGTTCCTAGGCATTTTTTCTGTCCAAATGGTGTGTTTATGGATATTGAGGTGCATGGAAATATAATTAAAAAAACCCAGTATTTCCTTGCAGATAGTACTAGCACAGAATGTGTCAAGAACATCTTTACTCTTTGTATGTTGGCAAAATATTCAGAAATGTGTAGTATTCAGTTGTTTTGTTGAACTTCTTTGTGAGCTATCTTGTAGTTTACAGGTGAAAAGGTATGCTGTCTATAACAGTTTGCAATTGCAAATGTCAGAGGTGAAGTAAAACAAGTGGGATAACAAGTTTGGCTTTTTGGATTTTGTTTTTTTAGATCAGTCTTGAGCTTAGGTCTCCTGCAGTTATCCAGCTACAACATCTCAGGTCATCTTGATTTTGAGGATTGATGACTGCAGTTATGCCTCCTAGCAGGACTTCTCTCTCATTTGCAGCTTGCACAGACTACAGAAGCAGTTACTCTGTCTCAAGAAATAATCATATGTCAGCTGCTTTCTGTTCTTCATATTGGCTTGCTATAAAGCTGTGGATAGACATTAATCTTGTTCTGATCATGTTTTTGTGGGCAGCAGTTATCCTTTATGGGTGTCTGCTGTGAACTTTAAGAATTACTACTGTTTTCATCACAGTTCCAGTTTTCTGGTTAGTGTCTCTTAGGATGTGGGAATTTTCTGCCTTCTTCCCCTTCCAATGAGGTCCAGTTTAGCTTCTTCTTTTTCAATTGTTACATATCTGCATTTTTTAAAATATGCATATTGATGGCCTTATATCAGGATAATCTTTGTCATTTTCTTTATGAATGTCAGACCCATTTTGTAGACATCTGTGTTTTATGAGATACTCTTTTTTTCTAGTATCTTCTAATTGGGTTTCAGTAATGTTTTATGAAATATACTGTTCCAAACAGCCTGTAGGACAGGAAGGATTTAATGAAGTTTATAATGAAAAACTATTTTTTAAGAAATACTTCAGGGTTTTTTTTCCAAAGCACAGGTATCACAAAGCATTAGCAAGTCTTACTCAATGGAGTGCAGCAGGAATGTTCATTTTATTTTATTAAGGAATTTTAAACAGAAATCTAATTTGAAGTATATATGATGGCCCTCCTAAATCTTCATAGCGAAGCCCTCAGAAGAATTCAAGGTCCAGCCCAATTACAGGTTTCCTGATTAAATTGACCACAAAAATACCCTTGTCTGCTTGATTTTTTTTTTTTTTTTCCCCTCTGATGTAAATTCTTAGCAGTAAGTGGAATAGATATCTCCCTATCCCCCTGCCCATGGAAATTTCTGAGTTTCCAGGGAGAGAGAAAAATAAATACTCTATCAACTATTTTATAACAATGTCACATGTGGGTTTACAATCTACACACCTCATTTTCCAGATCTCCTTGTCAGATCTAAGGTGAAGGTAGTTACACTGGGCATGTAGTGTAGTTACAGTGATAAAAACCTGCAGACCACACCCTTCAGACTCTGTCTTGCATATATATATTTTTTAAATTGTGTCCACTGTTTATGCTTTTAAAAGCTTTAGAGATTCAAATTCCCTAGCTTTCCCTTATCAGGTCTATGATATCAAACAGACAGTGGAGCCAGCATGCTCCTATCTAATTGCTTGAATGAGGGCAAAACATGCTGTGCACAGTGTGTTGCTAAAAGCCTTTTCCTTTTAGGAGGTAAGAGAACTCTTATATCTTATCTTGCTAATGATTTGTATTTAGGAAGAGTAATGTATTCAGTCTGCTGATGAGAGCCCCATTCTTCCTCTTTCTTACTTACAAGCAGCCTTCCTTTCTGAAAGCAAGAAGTCCACAAGTTTCTGGGTTTGCAGCATCTTGAGCAAAAGGGATAGTCAAGAGATGATGTTACTGTCTTTTTAGAAGACAGATTTGTTCACAGAAAAATTCGTTAAGGAAAGAAGAAGTTCTGTCCAGGCACAACAATGTAGCTTTAAAATAAATGGAGATACATCACTGTTTACCTCACTGCATGTGTTTCTGACTTTTTTAGATAATTGCAATGAAAGATGGTAACATCCAGAGGGAAGGAACACTCAAGGACATTCAGAAATCAGAGACTGAGCTCTTTGAACACTGGAAGACTTTAATGAATCGTCAAGACCAAGAGCTGGAGAAGGTTTTTGATGGGCAGGGCAATTCACGTTTGCAAAAAATGTTGCTTTTTTTTTTCTTAGGTTGGAAGCATTAGCAAGGATTGACTTGCTGTGTGTGATTTCTAACTTAGTATGAATGTAGTATTAGTATTACTATTATTATTTATTTATTAAGAGAAATTCCTTCATCTGGCAATCTCATACTTCCCTGATACTGTTGCCTCTGATCCATTCTCGACAGGAAGCCCTGTCAATATGTTCTTGTCTAAAGACTATTACATTGGGCTATTTTAGGAAGAGTATCGGTGATGTGCAATACTGACAACTGCTTCTGTAAATATGCCTGAATTTTCTCATTTTTTCAGATGTACCTATATCAAAGTCTGTCATACTGTAGCACAGGAAGAATGAGATATTAATCTTAGCCCTCATTAATTCAAGGATATCTGTCTGAGTTAATATTCCAAGATGGCTGGGATTGACAACTTGAAATTAATTTCAAATAGCTATTTATGTCCTTTGGTTTTACACAGAGGTAGCAAAATCAATCAGCTGTGACTGCTTGCTTTTATTTTTTATTGATGTTCTGACTGGAAACAAATTTTGTCTAAGCTAGTGATTTTTTTTTAATGAATTGTCTGTTTGAAAGCACATGAACTGTCCTTTTTTAGGAGACTATTATTGAAAGAAAAACTGTTCTAGAAAGAACAAATCTCCGGAGGACTATGTATTCTCGTGAAGCTCTGCTGAAAGATGATGAAGATGATGAAGGTAAAAGGGCACCCTTTGAGCCCAGTACCAATACATTACTCTTTCATAGTTATATTATGTTAGAATGGATAAGCATCATTCAAACTGGCAAAAGAATAATCACTTTTCAGGTGGGTTGTGATTTGTAAGAGTGCTATTTCCATTGATTTTTTTTACCTCTGGATTAAAGTCATTTCAAGCATTCAGAAGTCATTGCTAGCTCCAAACTTTTGAGGGTTTTTTCTTGTACTTGGCCATAATTTGTAATGAGAGATGAATAATATTGAATAACTTTTGCTGGGTAAACTTTAAACCTGTCAAAAGCTAAGCACACTTGTTAAGGTTTTACAAAGGAAAAAACCCTGCAATTCATTTTTATCAAGCCAGTACTTTTGAATTGCAAAAACATGGCTGAAGACATTGATCATCTAGTGCTAAGGGGTTTTTAACATCTTTGTAGCCTGCTTTAATCCTAACTTTAGCAGGTTAATAGGTGCATGCCTGAGCAAGTAATTTCGCCATAAAGCCACTCTAAGGCTTGCTTTGGAGCTGCCACCTGCCACTCCCTAAGAAAGTCACTGCAGCTGCACTTTATTTTCTTGCACATTGCAGAAGAAGTAACAGAAAGTGATGATGAAGACAACCTGTCTTCAGTGCTGCACCAGAGAGCAAAGATGCCCTGGAGAGCCTGTGGCAAGTACCTCAGTGCAGCAGGAATCCTCCTTCTGCCACTGCTGGTTCTGTCCCAGCTGCTGAAGCACACAGTGATGGTGGCCATTGACTACTGCCTGGCACGCTGGACCTCGGATGCCATTTCTGGAAAGACAGAGCTAGAGCTGAAAAACTGCTCTCACTGTGAGGTATGCAATGCAGTTCAATTGAGGGAGGAAAAAAGGATTTACTTCCTGCATTTTTTTCAGTCCTGTGTTTGTGTTTTTACAATGAATTTTAAACATTTACAGTGAATAATTTTGTTACTCTTTCTTTGTTTCTTAGGATTTCAACCATTCTCCCTATTCTAAAGTTTTCAGCATTCTGTGCTGTCTTGGGATTGTATTATGTCTTGTCACATCAATAGCAGTGGAGTGGACTGGCTTGAAAGTCACCAAAAAGCTGCACTCTTCTTTACTAAATAAAATTATTTTGGCTCCAATGAGGTATTTGTCTGATTGTAATACAAATAGTATTATAGCCATTTTATATTCCTTATTTCAAGGCAGTCTTTTAAGAACAGCTTTTAAGAAGTGACTGTGAATCTCTTTTTTTTTAACATGTCATTGATAATTATCAGATAGGAAACTACTGAGCAATTTTTGGACATGTTGTGCAGTCTGCTTGAGTTCCTGGGCACTGGTCAAATGCCTCTCCTGTCTGACTGTGGCTTCAGGGATTTACTTCCTTGCATGTTTAATTTCTCTTTGCTGGTTTTAATTAGGGAGAAAACACAATTATTAATCAAGATGTTCTATAGTTCATTCATAGTGTGCATCATAATCACTGGAAATGTTGGCTGCCAGGCAGTGATTGTGCAAGCCTGTGAAAGATACTGTTCTTAGATAAGCTTTTCTATTCCCAGAAAAATGCAAGCCTTGCAGTAACTTTGCACTTTTCCTGAACCGAAGAGACCTCAAATTGCAAATCTGAAGGGTTTTTTTTAAAACTGTGATCATGTGATTTATGTAGCTGAGGCAGCAGAGGGAGCTGAGCATGTTTGCTGTTGGGTTACATTCAGATGGCTATTTGATTGGAAAGCCATGGTTATAGGGAAAATGAGAAACTTTGCTGTGGTTGCCAATTTATTTGTTTCTGTCTGTGATAGAAAAATCTTGTTTAAGGAAGACAGAAAAAAAATTAAAACTCTTTTTGGTATTAGTATTGTAATCTTTCCTGTTCCTTGTCTCATTTTAGGTTTTTTGAAACAACACCTTTGGGAAGTATATTGAACAGATTTTCAGCTGACTGCAATACCATCGACCAGGTATTGAATAACTATATTCAAACTGCCAAATTACTCTGTCTGTCCCAGTCTGAAAGACTGGATTTTCAATTGTTGTACACTCATTTAGATGAAGTTTACTGATGGTCTGTAGTTTTGACTACTACAGCAATTTGCATCATCATTTTCTAGATTCAGAATTAATTCCTCATCTTAAATGTTTTTTTAGTCTGCCTTTATTTTATTAAGATGCCCTGTATAGAAAAAGGAGGTCAAATTAGGTCAACAGTGATAGCCCCAAATTAAGAGGATCCACTTTTTTAAAAGTGGGCAGACACATTAACTTGATAAACATGAGCAAATGAAAGAAAAGAAAAAAAGCAAATGCTGTTGCCTAAAATAGAAATGACTAAAAATTGAGATTATCAGTATTTACCCTGACTGCACTGCCTGTTCATAGGATTGATGCAGGTACTGAAATCATTTATTGCATCTCATCTGTGATCCCCTGACATGATGATTGTGGTCCACAATGCAGACATGTGAAGCATCCCCAGAGAAACTTCTATCAGACTTTCCCCAAACCCAGCAGTCAATTCAAAAGCAGACCTGTATGTTTAGTGCTTCAAATCTTCAAAGTTTTTTCCTTGTGTAAGTGGGAGAAAGGAAAATAATGTTGTTTTAAACTCAAGTTATGGAAAATTCTGTGTGCTTATTGTTCTTTGCACAGCACATTCCAGCTACCCTGGAGTGCCTGAGTCGTTCCACTTTGCTGTGTGTATCTGCTCTTGCTGTCATCTCCTACGTCACACCGATGTTTCTCATTGCCCTGGTTCCCCTCGCAATCATGTGCTACTTCATCCAGAAGTACTTCCGAGTTGCATCACGGTAAGAGCGCAAACCGGTGGCAGTCTGGCAGTAGAAACAGCTTTTGCAATACATGACTGCACTGCAGAATTGCAGTGCTGCGGAATTTCATGTTTTAATTTGGTCCTGTCAAAGCCATGGCCCTCTCTGAAAGTGAACCAAATCCACTAGAGTGAAAATATGTCATTTTACAAGTGCCTTTGTCTGCAGTTTCTTGGACTTTTATAGGACAAAAAAACCCAACTGGATTCTGTCCTCCCCAAAGGCTGTGTGCTTGGCGTGTCCAAGAAAATGTGATGACAGAACAGGGAAACTGATGTCTGCTTATCCAGGTGGAAGTGGAAATGTGTAAAGCCAGGAGAGGGTGGAGAATGCAGTGTAACTGTGGTGGTACTGCTGCCCATTAAGGATCAAACTTGCACAAGCGTTGTGTCTTGTCTTTGGTGCCTTTTTGGTTTTTTTTAATGAATTGCAAAATGTTAGCCATATCTGTGATTTTTCCCCTTCATACAGCTTCCCTACTGGTGGCACTCAAGAAGCATTTGCAGCAAGGCTGCATCTATCCCCTCATGTATGCATGAATCAAGATGGAGTCTGCAGTCACTTGACTTACTGCTGGAAGGAACTGGGACTAAATAGAATTTTACTTCACATGTGCTTCAGCTGATTTCATGACTAAACATGAAATTGAGAAGCACAACCTAATGTTGACTATGGGCTCCCATTTACTGAGTGTACAAGCTATACTGTTAGCTCAGTGAAAAGTTGTGTGTCATCTGGGGATGGAGAGCAGAGAGAGGAAGTTGCAGTTTGCCTTGTGCTTAACTTGAAATTCTATTTGCAGTATCCCATTAAATTTGTATTCAGCTTAGAGCCAGAATGGTGTTTAAATTAATAAACAACTGAGTATAAGAAATAGGAATATAGGAGAAATGAGGGAAGGCAATGAAGGGGAAAGATCCATTCAGAACTCCAGCAATGTTTGTATTCAGATTTTAAAAGAAAAATCCTCCTGGGTTCTTTGTTCCCTGCCGAGAGACATACAGCACTGCCTTGCCATCTGTCTGAACTTTACATATATAATTATTGTGATGATATTCCCTTTCACTGCCTGAGCCTGCTTCAAGACAAGAACTGCACAACAAAACTGGCTTGTTACAAAATTCTTTTCATAACCCTCTCCAGGGACCTGCAGCAGCTGGATGACAGCACTCAGTTACCATTACTCTCCCACTTTTCAGAGACTGTTGAAGGTCTTACCACCATCCGAGCCTTCAGGTACAGTTTTTTAAGAAACACTTGCTTTGATTTTGACTATCTATTGATGATTCTGTTCTGTAATTGTGCAGTTATAAGTGTTAGTTATTTGGATCTTGGAAAATCCAATCCCCAAAACACCAGTAAGGGGGAAACTCCAAAAGAGTGAAGAACTTTAAGCATTTTTCATGTGAAGGAGTTATTGTAGAAAAACAAGCTAATGTGTGTCTTCTGCCTGTGGTAACTCTCCATACACTTGCACGCAGCCTGAAAAACACTTGTGGGCAAATCTGATTTAAGAAGCTAAATTAGCTTGCAATTACCACAACATGCAATGTGGCAGGCTATGTGCTTGGACAGTTTCCATGAATCAACTGATATGCACTAACTTGTTATACAAGAGTAATTTGTGTATGAGTTGATGTGCTAGTAAGATAAACTGTGCATGCTAGTGGCAGTACAAGAGCACCCTAAGTTATTTTTCTGGTTGCTAGCTGAAAATGTGGTTGGTTGTACTGATTTTGAAAATACACAAACTGAAGACTGCCTTTTATCACCTGTTTCAATTCATTTTTCCATGCCCATAAGCTCACAAGAGCAGCCCAGGAACACCTGATACCATGCCTAGGTTGTGTATCTGATACTAGGAGACGTACCAATAAAACTAGTGCAGAGCTTACCAGCTGCTTTCCCTCACTAGTGCTTTCCCTATGCTAGTGCTATTCTTGTCTTTTCCAGTTGACTTGAATGTGGTCAACTGTCTTCCACACCCATCTCATCTAGATGCCTGCACATGTTGTCAGTTACTATTCCTGTCTTTGAAATGGTAGTGCGTATTTCTCCTAACTTATAATGTAATTTTAATGCATAGTTAACTTCTCTTAAACTATTCTAAATAAGATATAAATAGCTTAATGAAAGAGCAACCAGTTTAAGGGTTTGTTTCTTTCTGACTGAAGATAGCTTCCTAAAGGGTGGTAGAACAGCATAATTTTCCATTATTAATTACCGTTACTGAGTATTTAATTCCTTAAGTGCCAAAGGTGTTCTCTAATTTCTAGCTATGTCTATAGTCAGATTTAAGGAAATAAAATTTCTCTTAGTTGTTGCTTTTCTCATTTATCCACATATTCTTCTACTTCATCAAGCAGATCTTCAGAGTTCTAGGGCTATATATTTTCAGTGTTGATACAATAAATAATATCCAATGCCACCTAGCTAATATTTTAAGGTTTATGGAGCATTCCCTCTTGATTCATTTCTGTCACCTTGAATTGAATTCCTCTGTCAAAGAATTGTTTGGTGCCTCCTTTTTCTTAAATCCTGCAGTCATTGATGTGTCTGACCCAAAGGGCTATGTGTGTTCAGTTAAGTTCTGTGTTCCATCTGCCTGCATTCTCCTGCATCAGCTGGTAACCTAGCTATTTTTAGGACTGTGTAGCTTTTCAGCTGCCTAACACACTAGCAGGAGTGGAGTTTAGACTTGTTAGCTTGAGTATCCCTAAAAATAACACCAAATCAGGAATCGAGTCATTAAATTAGGAGGTTCCAATTATTCCTGAGTGTCCCTGCCCCTGGTAACTCTCCGTGCTGCACTTATTCAGAATGCATAAGGAAAGAAGCGTACAAAAAAAAATCCATGGGGAGATCACAAAACCAGCTACTGCTGCAGCTATAAATACACCTTCAGCAGGTGTCATGGCCTGATTTGTAGTTTGCTATCTGGCACCTCAGACAGCAGTAGTGCTAAATAACCAATACAATGTAAATGTGAAGGCTTCTGGTCTGTGTTCTGAGAGGCCCCAGTAATCAGGGGACATTTGTAAAGAGAAATTCTGATATTTCTGCAGTACTGCACCAACAGTGATAACTTTGCATCCCCAGTCTACGTGCATGCCTGACTCATGATGCATACTTCACATCTTGTAAGGCACATCTGCATCACATAATACCTCATGGTATAGAGATCTGAAAGTTCAATGTGACTGAATTGGTTCAGAAGCAGTACAGCCATCCCTGTTAGTGCTGAGGAAAGGCACTAGCTCTGACACTGCATGACACTAATGCTTGCTTTCAGGAACAGCCACTCTAGACTATGGAACACGCACCAAACCGCTCAGAGCCTCCCCAGGCCATTCTACACCTCCTGCAGCAGACACATCTCTTATGTCTTGGCACATTGGCTAAGTTGTGAACAGCTAAATTATTTCCACACAGTGGCATTTATTTCTTATTCTAAATGATTTATTTAAAGTTGTAACTTTATTCTACTGTACTCAGAGAAGGATTAAGATACTCTGCAGCAAGCAAATTTGAAAGCTTCTCAAAACTATGTACTTCATACTTAAATCATCACTGTATCTTTCTCTCATGTCTGTAGAAGGAGAGTTGAGTTTATAAATAAGTAGTGCTTGTTGCAACCATAACAGCTAAGGATATAAATAGGGCAAAGTTTATAGGGGGAGATAAGCAAGTTTGTTAAACCTTCTAATGTAGTAAAGGGGAGGGAAAAGGCAAGCTTTACGTACTTAAACTAGATCTTCAGGCTTCTATTTACTACCCTTGAAAAGGCTTTTGTTCCAGTCTTCTCCCTTATTATTAGACATAAATATTGATACACTTTATTATTAACATCACATTAATTTACACCTATGCAAATAAATATGCCTGGGGTGACTGGCTGAGTTACATGTTTGTCAAGACTCCTGTCTAAATAGGTGTAGCAGGGAATCATCTTCCACACCTCCTGAATTTAAGGCAGCATTCACTGATGCAGCTGTTCTGATGAGTGGGTACAGATAAACTATAATAAACTGTTAACAGACCTGTTTGCCATTAATTTTATTTTGTATTTTGTAGCTAATTCATTTCATGAAGGGGGAATGCAGTTATTTCCAATCTGTTACTTATTGTTGCACCATGTGCTTGGACTTCTGTTTTCCATGGTACTCCATTTGTTTAGTGATAAGGACATCTTTGTCTAACACTGGAGCTCCCATGACTGGAGGTGCTTTGAATTGATACTTTATTAATGGTTACAATTTCTAGGAACTGCAGTAATATGCATTTTAAAACTTGAGCTTATATGATTAAGTGAGAAGAGGAACTGCATTCTGCTGCATTAATATTTCTTTTTACAAGTACATGCATCTATTATTTCTCCCTCATATGTTTTTAATTTTTTTTCATTTCAGATTTGTGTGTCTACAGATGATGTCACTCAGAATTACCGATAGGCTGATTTAGACTTGGTGTTAAGCTGCCCAGGAGCATAAACCCTCAGAAATTAAATTTTGGCTTTCATTTTTTTCAAGACCCCAAAGCCTGACCCTTTTTTATTTTTTTTCCCCTTTAGATATGAAGCCAAATTTCGACAAAAACTTCTTGAGTACACAGATTCCAACAACATTGCTTCCCTTTTCCTTACAGCTGCCAACCGCTGGCTGGAAGTCCGCATGGCAAGTGCATTACTGTTGTGTGTACACAATGAATGGATTTGACTTTTTGTTCTAAGCAATTTGATGAGGTATTCAACAGTTACACAGCCTCATCATGGTTTGGAAACTATACCCTTATCCTTTATATCTCTCTATCTGTAATGAACATGTGTCCAGGCCATCCTGGAAAAACTGAATGGACTATGAAGCTTTCCCATAGCCTGCAGCTGTCTCTCCAGGATAAGAATAGTTTTTATAGGTCACATTGACTCTGTGTGTGACGAGTGATCAGAGCTGGCTGAGCTGTGCCACCAGCCAGGATGCCTTTGCTGCGACAGTGTCAGTCACTCTTAACAGGCATTGGGCTTATGGCTCCCCAGGAACATTTCAACATCTTGGAAGCTTTCTGAATAAGCAAAAGGGCAGGAACAGGTTTATGCTTGATTTGGGTCATCTGAAGAGTGTCTGTTCACTCAGTAAAGTGGCCTGGCCTGTGAAATTATTAAAAATCAAGGAATTTTAATTTGTGAGTGATGATATTTGTATCAGACTTTTAGATACATGTGTAGTGCCACTCTTGTGGCACCTTTTATATGTGCTAAGTGTATGTTAACTCGTATTTCATGTCACACTCTATATCTCCATTTTGGACTCCATGTTAGCTGGTACTTCTTGATACTTAAGTTCAAGTATTAGTTGACTTAAAATGTTATCCTTTTATATGTCAAGTCCTAGACCATCTGAAGTCCCTAATTCTTATCAACGCCCATATCACTGAACAGTATAAACAGACAAGTCACAATATCCCTCTTGCACAGTTCATTTTCTAGCCTGTTAAATAATTTTACTGAAAGACTTGCTCTGGGAAGTTAAATCACTAATGATCTGAAGTAGCAAAAGCCCATCATGGGTCAACAGAGTCCAACTAATAGATATGTGCTGTGCAAGAACAGCATTTCCAAACCAATAAGCATGGTAGCCACTCAGCAGCAACAACAGTGTCTCCAAGCAGGTCATCTTTATCCAGAGAGGATCTGCTCACAGACAGGAACACACGAGCATTTCCCCTCCTACCTCAGGTAGCATCAGCTGCACAGTATCAGCCAGCTGCATGACATGCTTCAGATAGCTGTGTTGAGTTCTCCAGAAGAAGATTAGGAGTGTTGGTACAACTCCTCCTGTGTACAACAGCATTTCCTAATAGCACAGCCATACTAAAGGCAATGGGAATGGGTTCCTAGGCAGGGTTTGTATGGAGTTATGTGGTGTTTTCTGCCTGTATTTCAAACTGTGCAATGGGTTCGTTATTTGGTATGCAAAGTCATGAAAATGTTTTCATCATTTGTAGACTTATAGTGATGGAGCTTATTCATATTTCTTCAGGAGTACATTGGAGCATGTGTGGTACTCATAGCAGCTGTCACTTCTATTACCAGTTGCCTGTATAGTAAACTCTCTTCAGGACTTGTAGGCTTGGGACTGACCTATGCTCTTATGGTAAGACTCTCAGGACCATTTTTGTCTTTCCTAAACATTTTTTTGTAATTCTTTAGGGCACAAAGATGAACAGGAAGATTGAAGGTATCTGTACATTTATAGTGGGTACTGTAACATCACTGAAACAGTGTCTTAATTTCAGTTTATATTCAATGGTTGACATATTTGAGTATATGTTCTCTTGAGTTTTTAGGTAAAATATTCATTAATTTATTTGAAATATGTCAACAAAACATGCCAAGTTGCATCTTATTTTTTATATTGTCTTCCATTGTGAAGAATGTTTTTTCAGTGCCTCAATTGTAATTATGCCCTGATACATGGTTCTAGACTGTCAAACCTTAAGTTACCAAGATGATGTCCCTTCACCTGCCTTTGCTGTTCCTCTCCCTCTTTACTGTTGGTGTAGATGAAATCTCTATAGTACCAAAGTATATGTGCACTGCAGTTAGGAAACACCTTGTTGATGTATACCATACAGTTCATTCACAACTTCAGCTTATTAAGGGTGAACATGTCTTACTGTGGAGGTATATAAACTACATTCAGGTCAAATGTTGCAAACTACTAAAGATCTTGAATTTAGTAGTGTGTTTTCTTTACATCAGGTGTCTAACTATCTGAACTGGATGGTTCGTAACCTGGCCGATATGGAGATCCAACTGGGTGCCGTGAAAAGAATCAATGGCCTTCTCCAAACAGAAGCTGAAAATTATGAAGGGCTCCTTTGTAAGTGCAGTTTTGTGCAACAAGCAGAAAGAGCTTGCTGAAATTGTAATGATTTTGCAGTCTATTACCATGACAAACATAGTAAATAACTTAATGAGCTGATTAATTTATTCCATGCTTCTGGTACAGCTTCCTCACAGATTCCTCAGAACTGGCCAGACAGAGGGGAGATCCAAATCCAGAACCTGAGTGTTCGCTATGACAGCAACTTAAAGCCAGTGCTCAAGCATGTCAATGCCCACATCTCTCCAGGACAAAAGGTAAAGAACTGTGCTGATTCTGAGAACCTCTTCAGACTAGCTCACCATGGAAATCACAGAGTTGAAAAAGCATACCACAGTATGTTTTGAGGACTGAATTGCAAAACTTTGCTCTAGGAGTGTGTCATCACTGGGTAGGAGTCTGTGGGTTTCTTAGTTTGATGTGTTTAGGCATATGTTAGATTGAGAAGTTAGAACTACCCACCACATCCCAGTGCCGTGTTGTAAGCACACAGTGCCAAAAATAAGCAACAGTGAACCCTTACTGTGTTAGACCTACTTTCCATTATTCCCATGTGGGTCTCTTTGTTCCCATTGTTTCTCTTTTGCTTCTTGTCTCTTTCTGCCTGTTATTTTTCTCCTCCTTAGTACTGTTTGCATGTGTCCATCCATCCTGCTAAACAAGGCCACTTCAGGATCCTAAGTTTTGCCTGCAGCACCAACACTCCTTCTGCTCCTCTGTGTCACCCTCCTACTGTTCCTGTGTGTAGATTGGCCTTGATTTATCCCTAAATGCTCAAACCCCTAAAGACAAAGAGTGAACTTAGGGACTCTCTTATGACCAGTTCAGTTGGACAAACTGTCAGGAGGACATGTGGATCATGTAGATGAGAACAGCTCTTCCATCCACTCATCTTAAGTGTCAAATACAAACATTTTCCAGTTCCACTCACCTGTTCATCTGCTTTCTGTGTCACAGATTGGGATCTGCGGCCGAACAGGCAGTGGAAAATCCTCCTTCTCTCTTGCATTTTTCAGAATGGTTGACACTTTTGAAGGTAAGATTATCCTTTCTCCTATTGGTCAAGCTTAGCTCTTGAAGGTACTTTGATAGTCATTTTCTTAGCAGCAGCAGCTTTGAAGTGTGATTTTTGAATCTGCAGGATACACTCTCTGGCCTTGTTTAACTATGGCATCACTGGTCATCTAACAGCTGTGCCATTAATAAGCTGGATCAATAACAATTCTTCTTGACAGAAGCAGAAGTCCTTTTGTGCTGTTAAATCACAACAGTAGGAGTAAACCATAAAAGGGGAAGATGTTAAAATACAGTGAAGGCTCCATGCACAAAAGGCGTGGATAAGGACCCACTGGGCCCAGAAAACTCAGCAGCTGGGGATTGCACTTTGGTCTGCTGCTCTGGAATTTCCTGCCATATTTCCTGCTATGTGTGCCATGTCCGTGTGCCTCATGGAGTGTCTTCCTGTGCATCTCAAAAATATTTTAGCCTCACTTTCCCAGCCACATTGCCCACAGGGCCCTTATGCAGAGCTGGAGATAAAATTTTCAAAGTAATCAATAGTAATTTAGCTTTCTGAAATGCTTGTTTCCCCTGCTAACTAATCCCTGGTTAAGTAACCTCTTATCTTGTTGTTTTATACATGTTTATAGTGGTCAAGCAGCTAAGTACTGTGTCTAATTACTCATAAGATATTACAGCCACACTTCATATTCTTCCCAGCTGAGGCTTAGTCTCAAGACAATTGTGCTTGCTGCTTAAGCAGAACTTATTTCATTAGTGAATAAGAGGATATGCAATTCAAGGCCTGTTCCTGCCATACTGTATTGCAAGCTGAAAGTGAGACGTGTCTTTGCCAGCAGCAATGTGTCACGATAAAGAGTCTAGCAGACTATCCATTTTCTTTTGAATAGGAAGGATTATCATTGATGGTATAGATATTGCTAAGCTCCCCTTACAGACGCTGAGATCCAGGCTGTCAATCATTCTCCAAGATCCTATTTTATTCAGCGGAACAATCCGGTGAGTATTAACACCACCAATAAAAATCATAGAATTACTTCTATGCCATTATACATTATATCTTATGAGTTTAACAGAATTGCTGATCTAATTCTGTTCAATTTTGGTCTCCTCAGCTGGAGTGGGGAGGATCACTGCCTTCTGTCTATGCTTTTTACACACCCCTGCCAGACTGCACCTTCCCAGTGCCTAAGCCTGCTCAGCATGCTATTGGCAGAAGGCATCCCATGCCCAGGAAGCAGGGAAAGTCACTATTTATTTCTCCAGGATAGAGTAGTCAGTTCAGCTCAGTGATCAAATACCCATGACCACCCAGCACTTCTTGAAACCTTTCTCTTACCTCTATTTTCATCTGTCTGCCTTAAGAAAAAAAAGAGATGGAAAAAAATGCAGACTAAGAAATCAATGTAGAAGAAGGGGAAGCAATAGGACAAAGTGAGAAGTACTGGGGGAGGTCTGAGATATTTTATCCTGGAGCCTCTATGTGTTGCTCTTTTAGTCTTTGAGTCATTCTTTTGTCTGTCAGAACAAATGCCTTGTTTCTTTCATTTTTTCCCATTTTTCTCTGAGAGGGTGATGCAGCAGCAAAATGCTTCGCAGTTTCAAACATCCTTTCCTTTTTCTGTGGCCTTTGCCTTAGAAAGGACGAGTACAGTCCTGAGTGCAGAGTTACATCACTTACAGCTACAGTTTCTAGATAAGGCAGAGTTCACTGAAGATGCTACAGCCTTCTGTGGTTTGCTGACTCCATACTAAAACAGATCCCAAGTTCTTCTCCTGAACTTGCCTAAATAAAGCATGATTCATTCATGTCAGAAGATAACTGTATACCTTTGTTTTATCAATTAACCTTTAAAAAATTAATGTAGGCCAGCACTGGTCATTGATAGCACATACAGTAGGAATAAAGTGTAAAACAGTTCAGTGGTGCATAACACTTATTTCTGTATATTAATATAACATGAGATTCACATTTGTTGCTATTATTTCTGGGCTACAGCAAGCTAAAATAACATTCATCTGTTCATAAATCCAAGAGTTGTTCAGTTGTAGTGAAGACTTAGATTTCATAATTCAGTATGAAGCTTGATTTGTTTTGTTTAGCATTTCTGTAACAGTAAAAAACAAAAAAGACGTTGGATTTAAAAGGATAGATGTCAGAAATTTGGCCTTTGTTAAAAAACAGATTATATTCACAGCTTTTTTTCTTCAGAGCTTTTTCTAGTAAAACATGAGAATTTCTGTATTCAGAACAAAATTAACCTAAGACTATAAAGCTACCTGCCAAAGAGAAAGCTTTTCTGGTTCTGCTGAAGGAGTCAAATTTTATTCTTAATCCCATTGCTATAAATGTTGACCAAGTCTGCAAAATTTAGTGGATTTATACCGGTGATGGATCAGAATCAGATCTTTAGCATGTGATTCTGATTATTTTCAAGTTTGCTTCTAAGCATACTAAAAGAGGAAATACATTGCAGAAGTTTATATTGACTGATATTCTTGAATTACACATAACTGTAGGTTTAACTTGGACCCTGAGAAGAAGTGCACTGACAGCATGCTGTGGGAAGCACTGGAAATAGCACAGCTCAAGCATGTGGTGAAAGCACTCCCTGGGGGCCTAGGTAATAAGAATTCTTTTTTGAGAAGAAAAACTCCTGTTTCACACTGACTATTTATTGAAAAGGTAGTTGCTGAAGGAAAAAGCTTTTTAGGCTTATGGTAAGTGATAAGAACTGTTTGCCTGCAGGCAAAAGTCCTGTATTCATCTAACTCACTTAACAACTGCACCTGTGGGGTGAATCCTGCTTCTGTTTGAATCAATAGTGAAATTCTTACTTGATTTCAGAATGTCTTCATTATGAAGCACTGAGGTTTATGGGTCTTGTGAATTAAAAAAAAACACCCCCACCAGCCCCAAAAAACCCCACACCAAATAAACAAACAAACAAAAAACTACCAAAAACCCCCCAAACAACTACACAGAAACATAACCCAAAACCAAACCTTTAAAAATGATAAGTTATAAGCCTTAGGGTAAAGAAAAACATAGATGGGTAGATGCAGTGTCCTAGACAGCAGATGTTCCAGAGAAACTCACTCTTAAACATTCTTAGCTACTTTAATGTCTAATAGATAGTAAGACAGAGGTACTAGTTGTTTTGAATAGAAATAAACAGGCACAATTGGGTCTCCAGCAGCTGTAAAGGCCTTGGAAATGTTGCTTTGAAAATCTTTATGCTGAAAATGAGACATTATTTTCCAAGCATATGCTTTACTCTGATCTGACCCTCTAATACACACACATACCCCATAATACTGCTTTCTCTGTATCATTTCCAGATGCTATAGTCACAGAAGGGGGTGAAAACTTTAGCCAGGGCCAAAGACAACTGTTCTGCCTGGCAAGGGCTTTCGTGCGGAAGACAAGCATCTTCATCATGGATGAAGCTACAGCATCTATCGACATGGCAACAGTGAGTTTGGAGTGTTTCTTGTTACTTATTTTCCTTGAGGGGGAGACAACTGCTATTATGAATAGAATAAGGTGGAAAGCAATTCTATCTACTCTGTAATATGCTTACACTATATTTAGTGCTGATGTGCTTACAAGTCCAGGTAGTTGTGAGTCATTGGTCAGTAAGTGAAAGTGCTTTTCCATCATTTTACGAGGGGTTTAATATTTATTTCAGCATTGCTTGCATTAGGAAAATGAAGCATATCATTTTCATTGGCAGTTTGATTTCCTGAAGTAAACAAAGCTTTGGAAGGTCAGCTGGGATGGTCAGTGAAGGGTCAATTGGTAAGCAGACAAATTTGCCCAGCATGGTTAGGAAGTTAGAAAGCTTGAAAGTGGAGTCAAGGAAATAAACAGAGAAACAGAAAAGGCCTACTGGATTATTGCATTAATTGCCTGAAATTGCTAGACAGAGGTTAAACCACACTATAATAGTGCACTGACTGGATTTTAGCCAAGTGGAATACTATATTCCTAAGATTTCACTTCCTCCAGTAAGTTGTTACGAGAAATGTTTTATTTTTCATGATTATTCTATGAGTAAAGAACACAATTGGAAGGGTTTATTATAACAGCCACAGATTTTAATTCTGTAAAAGTGTTGCAAAGTTAGAAATTAGATTGTATGCAGCCCAGTTAAAAGCTCTTGTTGAATTTTGACACACTGAGAATATAGTTCCTCCCTTGAGACACGTTTCTAAAGAACAGATCATAGTAAATAAAGGTATCTGTGCTAGTAACATTTTGAAGCAGTTTGGTATACATCAACATGTTGCCTAAATAGCAAAGGATGAGTACTTGTTGAGTGAGAGCTATGTATGTTAAGACCAACTCAAATATCTCCACAGTTAAATATGCAAGGTACAGCACACTCCCTTGCTTATCTCTGCCACCCCTTGGTGTTAGGTGTCCCCAGTGTCCTGGGACATTCCTGGGCTTCCAGCAGGGTGAAGAACATGTTGCAGAGGTGCCAGCATGTGGGAAACCTGGTAGGACCCTGAATTCACCTTTGATGTCCTCACTGTAAATCTGAGGTGAGGACAGCAGGGGTTTGGGGCCAGAGCACAGCTCTTATGTGTGCTGAAAGCCAGAGGCAGAGGAGGTGGCAGGAGTGAGCAGGGCTGTCTAGCTGGAGACCAGGCTCTGACTTAGTTCTGGCATGTAATTTTTCTTTTCTGCAACGAAGGACCAATAAAAGCATGGAAAAATCAGTGCTTACTTAGTGTCTGTGTGTCTATCATGTAACTTCTGTTGTTTGAAATGAAGCATGTTTTTCTTTACATAGGAGAACATACTCCAGAAGGTAGTCATGACTGCATTTGCTGACCGTACCGTGGTTACAATAGCAGTAAGTACAGTCTCTGCTGCCATTCGAATGCAAACAAGAATCAGAAATGCACCATTAGTCAGTTCTTGTCAGTGTTAATGAATGTGTTAATTTGGCCATTGATCTTTTTAAAGCAGTGTTTAAGTGTAAGCTTTCTTTTCCATTCTAAACTACTTATTTAAATACACAGCAGCTTCTTAAATGTGCCATGTGATGCCAAGTTGGCCTGTAATGGCATGTAACCCAAGTATGAGATCTATCTTCTGTTACCCATTTTAGGCTTGTTTAAAACGTAATATGACTTTGACTACTGTGAAATCTAAGGAGGTTTCATCAACCTACAGTAATTTAACTAAGTTCTTACACTGGGTAAAGCAGTTATGCCTCAGAATTTAGGCAAATATACACAAGATTAGTAACTTTATTTTTAATCAAACTTGAACTTGTCAGGAAAATATGTTCCTGGAAGTCTGTCTTATCCTGGAATATGTTTGATACATACACTGAACTGGCATTTTGTTTCTTTGTTTTTCAGCACCGTGTGCACACAATCCTCAATGCAGATTTGGTTATTGTCATGAAGAGAGGGGTTATTTTGGAATATGACAAGCCTGAGGTTCTGCTAGAACAAGACGACAGTGTCTTTGCTTCTTTTGTACAAGCAGATAAGTAATAAAAATAAATTAAGCATTTTAAAATACAGTCGTATTATTTTCTAAACATGTAAAATATCTGTAAATAAATATTATTTCATAATAAAATGTTTGCCTTTTTTAATAAAATGAGCTATTTTTCTCCATCTGAACCATTAATGAATTATCCATGTACTTTCCTTTTTTGTATACTACTGCTTTTCTTTTTATTTGTACCAAAGAATCATGAAATATTTCACCCATGCAGTTTAACTACATGACAATCTGGATACACATCAAACAAACATAGCCAGTATGGAGTTTTTATGTAACTCTTGAACTTCTGTCATTTTATTAACATGTTACTTTTTATGTGTCATAGCCCTACTGTAGAAAATGCTCATGACCGACTAAATGCAGAGGGGAAATAATATGCCAAAGGTATTTCTCAAAAGCTTGTATCTCTTTTAACCATATGACTCTGTAAAGCTTTAATATCTAAATATAAAATCTATAACACTTTTTTTTCTGTTGTGGTTTATTGATAGTGCCTGTGTCTCTTGGTCTCTCCTTTAACACCTTTTAGAACTTAATCACAATTTGATTCCTTTAGTCTTTCTTAGGCTGCCTCACTGCACCCCACTGAATCATGTTATACTGATTCCAAATGGGATTGAGCCAGGCTCCCTCCTAAACTGTGAGGAAGCAGGCTGTGATAAAGTGTCAGTGTTCAATGCACATTGTTTCCAGACCAGTACAGATATACCAATTCATCTGGAAATTATCTCTACAAATCTAGTAAACAAACAGTATTAAACCTTTCACTGTAGCTCAGAGCCATGAGAACTTGAATCACTGTCCTCTAGTTTCACATATTTTTGCCCTCTGTCAACACTGTTTCTAGACTCACTGTGATCTTTACCAGTAAAATTTATACTATGCATTTTTCACCATTATTCTTTTTATAGCAACTTTGGCTTTACATCCATTTTTTTCCTCTTCCCCATTTTGAAGAATTACAGAATCACAGAATCACAAAGACTGGAAAAGACCCCCAGGATCATCAAGTGCAGCCTATGACCCTATACACCCAACATCTATACCATGCCACTCAGTGCCACATCCAATCTTTTCTTAAACACCTCCAGGGACGGTGACTCCACCACCTCCCTGGGCAGCCTAAATTCCTAGCACCTGGGAAAACTTTTGATTTTTTACTCACTTTAACCTGCTCAATCAATTTGGGTTCTGTTTTTTAAAGGCTTTATTTTCTGGAAAAAGACCATGTCAGTGTTCTCATGGGATATATGATATTTTTAATGCATTAATTCTCTTCTAGCACTGCAGCAGAGAACAAAGGAAAACTGAAGAACTGTTGCTGCAAATAGTCCTCTGTGGAACCCATACAGCAACATCTCCTTGCTATTACTTACGCAATAGCAAGGGCGTTACATTGGGGCCAGAGAACACATAACACTGGGAGGGTGTAGGGTGAACAACAGTAAAAGCAGAGAGGTAGAATACAGAGGTGCAGATAAAATGCATGAGCTCTTGTCATTGCTTACTACAGATGGAAAGAGAAAATGGGCATCAAGAGATACTTCCTTCTCCAGGCCATCATTTGCTGGGCAGCATCAAAGGAAAAACAGCTGCACATGTATTGGTGCATTTTCTCTCTGGGATACCAGGCATCCATTAGGGCTGAGAGAGAAGAAATGGGAGGCAAGAGACTATTCCTTTTGAGGCAGCAGAAGGGTACACAGGAGTGCAGAGCCAGTTTTCTACCACAGCTACTGTGCCTGCTTGTCTCCTAGCTGCACTGGTCCTGTAAAGGCTTAGGAAAACACCACTCTGCAGGACATCTCAAACTCATGCTGCAAAAAGAAAGCAAGCAAGCTTTGCAATGTAAATCCTAAGGGTAAGTGCCTAGGATTTCGCACTGCAATTTGGCCTAGCTCCTATTCCACAGGCTTCTGACAACCTTACCTGGAAAGAAAGGCAAGAGAATGAAGGACACAGTATACCACCAAGAAGACTGTATTGTATCTCACAACACTTAAGAACTCAAAGTACAAGTGGCATACGCTTCCATCGTAAATGGGACTTACTTCACAAAGCAGCGTTGCAGGAGTAAGTTGGTTCATATCCAATGTGTATATATCTTTTTAATGTTACCGTACTGCTGGCTAAATATGTGTGAACAGGGAGACCTCTTAGCTGCCATGTGGAGAGAACACACCACATTTCCTCAGCATGTTTGGTCTAGTCTTATTTATAAGGGGCTAAATTCCAGGGAGCTTCTGCTCCCTAGATCCAAAGGGTTAGAGTCTCAACAGTGACCAGAAACAGTATCCATGAGAACTATTCTATGGTGGGTGGCTCACTGCCATTATCTGATTTGTTAAACCTGTTGCCTTGAGCTTGGCATTCCAGAAGTCACTATTGAATCAGGCTCACAAATGTGTTTAGCATGGCAATGAAACATGCCTAAGTGAAGTGCTGTACTAAAATGGTTGCAAGGCAGCCCTGTGAGGCTGCTGAGGGAGTTGCCATGTCCTGACTTGTCATTTCCCCTCTGGGATGGGACTTGGCTCAGTCTCAAAGGTGTTAATGGGGTAGGCTGCCCATGGAGATGCAACCACGGTTGTTTTGTTTGTTTTATTTGCTTCTTATAAATGCTTCCATTACACAAAGTTGTAGCATTTATTTCCTTATCTTAGTGTGGCTGTTTCATCCTGTTCTACTTACTTCTAAGGGAACATTGCTTCCTTGGGAGGCTAGGAAGCACAGCATGCCTGCTACATTAGCTTTGTTCCCAGCTCTGCTCATGCCTTCTTCCCATGGCTTTGCATAACCCACTCCCACCTCTGTTCTGTCTACCCACTCATACAGCAAGGTGATTTGTAAGGCTTAATTCATGTGAGGCTAACACTGCATAGCCTTTGAAAGCTTTGCTTTTAAGGCAGGTTAATACCACGGTGCCAAATAAATTGTACTATAACAGTTACTGTAACTATCTTTTTTGATAGCCATTAAATCGGAACAGGGGAGAGTTTTGAAATGTAAAACCTATTTTGTAGGTGGAAAAACATGCCCCTCATGATTCAATACTACAGAGTGAGACTGCTCATTCCATTGAGCTTGATTTGTTCAGCAGCTCTTAACACAAGTATGTTGGCTCACTCAGAAGATCTGTCACTTTGAAGTATCTGCCACTTGATCCACAAAGATAGGGCTTCTTTTTATTCTGCTCTAGAAATTCTTTAGCAGAAGCCATTTGCTTTGCTGTCCCATCTCAGCCAGTAAGTGCTCAGAGGTGAAGGAAAAGAAGTGGCCAATGACAGTCTCAATAAAAACAGAAGTGGAAACAAGGAAACACCCTTCTAGCTCTACAGAGTTCAGGATTCCTAAAACCAAGAGGGTGAGTGTCTGTATGCAACACCCCTTGCTGTAGCAGGCTTCATGGGTTGTTCCTAGCACCAGACCAATTTCCTTTTCCCTTTAAAACACTCTTCCCCAACACAGCTGTTTTGTTGGGTTTGTATATATAAATACATTCATGTATTTACTGCCCTCTGGAGGAAAAGATACAGAGTTAGACAACAATTAGAAAAAAGTAAGAAAAAATAGCACAACAGCCATGAATGCCTCTTGAATACCTATGTCCATCTCTGCAACAAGCGGATGAAATGTTACAGTGAGTACTGCATCGTTATAGAGCTTCTTTATGCTCACTTCAAAATGCTGGAAGTAACTATGAGCTGCCATCAGCTGGAGAACCACACCTTTGACAAGTAAATCTTCAAATTACTTCATCCATTTGGGATTTTTAAATATTCAGAAAGACAAGTGTAAAAAATGCAGTATTTTTCAAAGTTAAATTGTGTATATATAAATGCAGGTACTTAAAGGTTAGATGCAGGTGACATTCACATCAAGCACATTAAAAAATGTCAGGCAGCCAAAGTGGTATATAGAAAGGGGCAACATCTTTGGCTAAGGTCAGTGGCCTGGCAGGCAGTGCCAGGGCACCATGCTGTTATTTTAGTTTTATTTATCAAAGCAGCAACAAAGATGACCTGGAATAAGAGAAACTGTGGAGTACTGGAAACTGACCCCTCCAAAAGAAAGGGGTTGTCCAAGGACATGCAACTATTCATACATAAAAAGTAGAAATAGTCTAAAGTAATAGTAATGGTTTAATTAGAAGACCATAACGACTGCTCAGAGAAGTGATTACTTAAAAATACCATTCTGAAATCCCTAGGTGGGCCACTCTAAGTAGCTGTAGGTGGTTAAAGTTAATTTCAACCCCTGCTGGCTGGATCCCAGCCATCAACTGGGCAATTGCCTTGCCCAGGCAATCAATGCAAATAACTGCTTACAATGTGTACCACAGCGCTTAGAGCCACAGCTCCAGGGAAAGTTCATGGACACACACTACTAGAAAAATATAAGCCTATATCCACTGGCACTGAAGAAGTATCTCTTATTCAGAATATTCTGGGATGCTTTAGCAGCTCTACAATGTTGGTGAAATAGAAACAAAATATTTAAATCAGAGTAAATAAAAACATGAATGAGGATATTGCCATTTAAATAGTGGAGCTGTCCCATTGGAGTGTTTTTAAATAACTCAGCATGTCACAAAGATACATCCCTACATAAATGCACATGTATGTATTTATATGCACACAGACATCGTATTGCCACTCACAGATCCTAGCTTCCTGTCTCCTGGTGCTTTTGGTATCTGTCTGGAAGTTCATCTTAGTGTCATGTCATCTGCAACTGGATCATTCTTTTGCAAGTTTTACTGCTATTTGCATAGTAGACATTTTCCCGAGCAGTCACAGCTCACATTATTTCATTAACTTCTACTTTCAAAACAGAACAATCCATCCTCAGTTAGGCTAAATAACTCCAGCAAATCTTTTAACTCTAGCAAAGTGGGAATGAGCCCCTTTAGTTCCAAGTGTCTGTTTAATCATTACATCCTTGGACATAGAACGGGTTGGGTTGGGAGGGACCTTTAAAGGCCATCTAGTCCAATCCCCCTGCAGTGAGTAGGGACATCTTCAATTAGATCAGGTTGCTCAGAGCCCCAACCAACCTGACCTTGAATGTTTCCAGGGATGGAGCATCTACCACCTCTTTGGGCAACCTGTTCCAGTGTTTCACTACCCTTGACGTAAAACATTTCTTCCTTGTATGTAGTCTAAATCTCCCTTCATTTAATTTAAAACTATCACATCTTGTCCTGTTGCTACAGGAGCTACTAAGCAGTTTATCCCCATTATTCTTATAAGCCCCCTTTAAGTACTGGAAAGCTGCAATAAGGTTTCCCTGGAGCCTTCCCTTCTCCAGGCTGAACAACCCCAACTCTCAGCCTGCCCTTGTAGGAAAGGTGTTCCAGCCTGCTGACTTCACCTCTTAAAGCAAATCTCCCACCACTGACTGCCTGAATCATAGCATCATAGATGCCTTCTTCCTACTTACAGAAAGATGTGCAGGTGAATTTCAGGATTTTTTTATTATTATTTAAGATTCCCTTTAAAAAAATTCCTCAGCACCGTTTTGTTTTCAGTTTCACGGAAGAATTGCCCAGGCTGAAACAACACCATCCCGTGAGGCAATAGCTCTTAATGGCAGCCAGATGCTGGCAGCAAACCCACCCTCGAACAAACACTGACAGAAATCAGCTCGGAAGACAGGGCCTGACGCACCACCGCGGCCTGAAACCGACCTGCCCCTTCCTCACGGGAAAAAAATAATAATTATAAAACTGAGGCAAAAAAAGGTAAAGAAACGCACCCAGCGCTCACCGGGGAGGGATCCGGGACTCGGCTCCCTCCTTCCCTTTCCCACAGGAGCTTCGCCCATCGCTTTCAAAGCACCTGCCATAGCACAGCGAAACGTTACGCGGAGGCGCGCGCGACTTCTCCACACCCATGCGCGGGAAAGCCTCAGCTCCTCATTCCTCCTCTGAGGGTCTGGTACCACCTCCGGGACCGCAACATCGAGGCCGGGAACGGTCGGGAACTGGCGTGCGTGGCCGGGCTCGACCGCTCCCGGCCTCCGCTGCGCCGTCTGCTGGCAGCGCGGCCTCCGCCCCCTCCCTGCCGCCACCGCGCTGCCCGGGCCGGCTACGGTGGGGGTTGCG
>VWZO01012985.1:628995-730783 GCA_013396975.1 Bucco capensis
GAACGGGACCTGCAACGTGGCCCATAAAAACATCCGGGAGCAGGGACGCTTTCTCCAGGACGTCTTCACCACGCTGGTGGATCTCAAGTGGCCCCACACATTGCTTATCTTCACCATGTCCTTCCTCTGCAGCTGGTTGCTCTTTGGCATGGTCTGGTGGCTCATTGCCTTTGCCCATGGAGACCTAGACCACAGCACCCGGCTGCAGCGTGACCCCGGAGAGGTGGCAGCAGGAGCCCCAGACAACTTTGTGCCCTGCGTGACCAGCATCCACTCCTTCACCTCTGCCTTCCTCTTCTCCATCGAGGTGCAGGTGACAATTGGTTTTGGGGGACGCATGGTGACAGAGGAGTGCCCAGCCGCCATCCTGGTGCTGATTGTGCAGAACATTGTGGGACTGGTGATCAACGCCATTATGCTGGGCTGCATCTTCATGAAGACCTCGCAGGCCCACCGCCGGGCCGAGACCCTCATCTTCAGCAAGCATGCGGTCATCGCCCTGCGGGAGGGCAAGCTCTGCTTCATGCTGCGAGTGGGTGACCTCCGGAAGAGCATGATCATCAGCGCCACCATCCGCATGCAGGTGGTGAAGAAGACCGCCAGCCTGGAGGGTGAGGTGGTGCCCCTCAACCAGATAGACATCCAGATGGAGAACCCTGTTGGGGGCAACAGCATCTTCCTCGTCTCCCCACTCATCATCTACCATGTGATAGACAAGAACAGCCCTCTCTATGACATCTCCCCCCTGAACCTTCACCACCACGAGGACCTGGAGATCATTGTCATCTTGGAAGGGGTGGTGGAGACCACCGGCATCACCACTCAAGCCAGAACCTCCTACCTGGCTGATGAAATCCTCTGGGGCCAAAGGTTTGTGCCCATCGTGGCAGAGGAAGATGGGCGATACTCTGTAGACTACTCCAAATTTGGCAACACGGTGAAAGTGCCCACGCCTTCATGCACTGCCAGGCAGCTGGAAGAGGACAAGAGCATTATGGACACCATGGCATTGTCCCCTAAAGGCACAATAAGGAAGAGGTCTGTCAAGCTAAAGCCCAAGTTTACCTTAAGTGATGAGCCTTCCTGATGCCTTCTGACTGGGAAACTCTGTTAGGGCTTTGTGTGTGAAAGATCTCATAAACTCAAAACACTGTGGTGGCCTCTTTTTTTTTTAATTCAGGTTGGTAGCACAAGGTATGTTCTGGTGTTATTTATTGTGGGATTAATCTAGAGCTAATTATATTTTTTTAAAGGTGTGAGGGATTTCAGGCAGCACTGGGAGTAGAGAAATCATGGTCTGCAGCTTTAAATTTCAATTCAGACTGTCCTGTTTAATTGCACAATCATATTGCATTCATTCATCTGCAGATAATGACATATTTTCTCAAAAAATAAATGTGTATTTATCCTCAGAGATTGCAGTACTTAGGGTCCTGCAGTGTCCTTAAGTCAGTAGTTTTTAACTGTTTTTCTCTAACTCAAATGATCAATACAGCAAAATAAAATATTAATAATTAATAAAGCAGGCTGGATTTAAATGAAAAAACAAAAGGGTCAGGCAATGTTATGTGTGGCACAAGACCAGGGCTGGAAGTATCTATATATTAAACTCTATGGCTCAAAGAAATTAACTGCTGGATTTGCTTCATCCATATTGTATTGTATGGAGCCACTCCTACCACATGCAATATGAAATGTATTTGAATATCTAATTCTGTTTATTCTAAAACCCTTTAGACTTCCAAAATAAAACATTGAGGAATACCTTTTTGTACTGGACATTTCTGAGTGTAAAAAATGTTTTGCCTTTAAAAAGAGTAAGAGATAGTATGCAACAGAAAATATAAATAGGAAAAACGCTGTATTCCGATTTCTAAATGAAGACAAGCAACCTCACCTCCCCCCCACACACAGAGCCACATGGCAATAGGATATGCAGGGGAAAAAAATAATTTCTCCCTTAGGTCAGAGTGAATTCTGTTGGATAATCAGGCAATATAAATAGAATTAGATCTTTTAAATGAAAGGATGATGCTGAATGCTGAAATTATATCTGCATGCAGTAGGCAAAACACTCCTTTCCCTTTTGTAAAAGAAGCTGAGGTTTTTGTCCTTAGGGAAAGGAGGGATGTGGAGGACAGTATGGTCACTTCTGGGATGCTGTCACAAAACATACTGCTGCTGAGGAATGATTCCCTTTTACATCCTGACATCCCCACACAGCCAGTACCTGCCTTGGGTTTTTAGGTGAATGCAAGATCTGGCATTTGCCGGCGCACAGGAAGGAGCCATGATCACCCTCTCAGTTCCACAGTGCCAGTAGGAGCAATTCCCCTCAGCACACTCCTGCAAATCCTCTACCTGGGGATATTAGTAACAGCAGCAATTCTTTGTCTCTGCTGGGTTGATTAGGAGATAGCAGGACTATTAACTACAGTGTGCTAGTAACAGTTACTTAAGTTAAAAAAAATAACGTTGTCCAAATAAAAGCTAAATAAGCATTACAGAACTGATCCAACACCTGGTTTTACAAGCTGTGCAGAGAGGCAGCAAGCTACTTTCAAGTTAATTACTCAAGGAGCTTCTAATATCAAGTCCTTGTGTGCTATGTAGTTCATGACAGACACCTAAAATGGTTTGTTGGCAATCATATGGCAAATTTTTGATGCTTTGTCAGTGTAACACTATGACAAACTCATTCAAAAGTGTGACAAAGCTTCCACATTGCCTATGAAATATTTTCAGCCATCTCTATTAAATGACGTTTGAGTAAAATTAAAAGTTGTTTTAAAATTATAAACTAGTAGACTTATTTTCAGTATTTATGTATTTCAGTATTTCACCTGGATCAGCATTATCAGATTGCCAGTTAAGAGAATAAATGCCTGTTCAGTCTCCAAATGCCCAATACACCAATACTATACTGTGAACAGCTCTGGAAGTGTGATACATGTTTCACAGTGAGAAGATAGTCAAAGTAGCATTAACAAGTAGTCAGCAAAGAAAATTTGGAAAGGCATATACATATTACATTTGAAATCATAAAACATCTTTTTTTTTAAATAGGGAATGATTAAATGTCTTTGATGATTAATTTTGTTCTGATTGTCATGTTACTTCCCAGCTTTCCCTTTTACTGCCTCTGTTGGGTCTCCCATCACCCATTGAGAGGCACTTACAGTGGTTCTCTTTGCACCTTTGTTCCATTGAAAGTTCATTGCTCTTTATCAATTGCCACATTGTCACTGCTCTGTTCTTACAGGAGTCATAGGGAAAATATTACAGTTAGCTTTCCAGTGATGAGAAATCATTGGCTTCTCCCTAGTGTCCTTAGTGCTTTATTTCAATGTGTGGGATATACCTGAAGGTTCTGGCATAAACCCTCTTCAGCTCTGGTAGCATTTTAAAGCCCTGTTCAAGATTTGACCTAAATGTGAAGCAGCACTACCATAAAACTATTTTCAGGAGCTGATGCAAGAATTCTTTTTTCCCTCAGGGAAATCCGTGCTAGAGAGGTAGAAAAATTCTTTGTTCACTGTGAGATGGAAGGGGAAAGACAGGAAGAAACATCTTGCATTTGCTGGTCTGCTTTCAGGACCACTTTCTGTCACTTCTTTTACAAGAATCTCCCTCATTTTCTGAAGTCTTGCAATAAACAGACATCATAATATTATAAGGAAGGCAGTTTAGTGCACTCAGATTGGAGTTTGTTAAGCTGGTTGGATAGACAGAAGGATAACAGAGCCTATTATTCAGAAACAGAGACTGGACAAACACTTATATGCCATAGTTTTAAAATACTTGTAGTGACTGCTGGTAAGAATGTAGTCACTGGCCATAGCAGGTTCATGTTGCATTTCCTAATGAAATCAAGTGACATACATTTACAGAATTGAAGTGTAACAAGGTCTGATTTTGTCTCTTTATTCTCCAAGGATAGTGTTATAGCAGTGTACTTCAGGAGGACCATATCCTTGTAGAATAGATACAAACCAGAAGTGAACTCAAGAGCCTGCATATTAAGGCAAAAAAGGGTCAGGGACACAAAACACATTTAAAATCCATATGTGACAGTGTAGGAAGGCAATATCAAGAAGAATAAACTATTTTGTTTTGAAGCTCTTCACCCCAGCAAAGGTGTGACAATGCTGAGAACTCAGGGACCTAAGAAGCAATTATGAGAGGCTGGTATAAAAGTCTTTAATAGGGCCAAGGTTTACATGCTAGCGGAGAGGTCAGTGTCAAAATTCAGTGTGCCCTGTAAGGCGAGACTGCAGCCTGGGCATGATCAGCATTGCAAAATCCAGAGGGTAAATATTGCTGTGTGTTGAGCAAGTACAAGTCAGCACAGAGCTTGTTGGTGTTGGAAGCAGCGTGAGAAGGGTTTTGTGGCAACTGATTCTTGTAGTTACTTATCAGTAGTTAATAATATTAATATAATGAATAATTAATAGTTCTTTGAAAACCAAATTTGTTTCTTCACGTTTTCCTTCCTTTTCCATTCTTTCTCTGTACATTGATCACCCCTAAAGGTAATTATTGCAGGTCTGCTAGCATAGATTGTTTTGATTTGGGTTAAAGCACAAGAGTTGCCAATAAAAATGGTCAGGGTCAATGCTCTTTGCAGTGCATGTTCCTGTGGGGCCCTGCATTCATCTGGAGCCAGCTGCCCCACTCCAAGGTAGACATCTCAAACCCAACAGCTGTCTCAGGGTTCTGTGAAGACAGTAGAAAGATTCCTACCCATTTCAGTGGTTTTTTGGATCAAAGGACACAATCTGCCAACCTGCTGAAGGCATGTGCTGCAGCAGAAAAAGGGATTTCCTCAGTGCTTGCAGAGCTTAGTCAAGCAAAGCAGCTGTTTGAGGTGAGAAGACCCTTGTGTGAAGGAGGCCATGGGTAAGTTGGACCAGACCAGGCAGTGGGACATGCTCAACATGGCTGGTGACTGTCTAACTGCCTGTAAAAATGACTCAGTGTACTATTTTTGATTCAGCAACAGAAGAAAGATATGTGATACAAACCTCCACACCCCTTCAAGGAGAACTATTAAAAGAGCAGAAGAGATTCTTGAGAGGCTGCAGATACTGCTGCCTCCATCCTGCTCTTAGAACTGCAAGGTGCCTATAGAGGACAGTATACTGCGTGTTTTTCTGGCTTACAGCCCTATTTTAAGATGTATTGTGATTTTAAAGAATCATCACAGGGAGATGACTCACTTTAAAAGTAATTTTCAAAAATCAAAACCTGCAGCCTCTCTTCACCATCTGTAGTGAATAATCAGTCCCATCTGAACTGGAGGGGGCCCAGAGGCCTTGTGGTGGTGGCCCCACAGAAGAACATGTCTCCTTTCACCTCACAGGAGCTGGGGCCTGCCCTGGCAGGAGGCATTGAGCACTCCATCCTGTCTCTCTGCCCCTGCTGCCATGAGGCTGGTAAGGCCCTGAGCTGGGCATTAGGGCTGCCATGTGCTATGACAGGAGGTGGGAGCCACCTTTTTCCTTCCCTGGTTGTTCCTTGTTAATTTGCTATTTTAAGTGACAAATACCTGCTTACTGTTTTACATTTAAGTTTTTTCTCCCCAAGAGAGGGTAGGCACAGTGTATAAATAGCACTGTTATAGTCATAATAATATTATTCCTGCACAGAGCTGAGTCACAGAAAATGACAGTGAGCATCAATGCCAGCAGTAGGAACACAACTTCAGTAAGCCTCAAATCAGACCCCCCCTGTTAAATCCTGGCCCTTTAAATCCAAGAGAGCTTGCCAGGGTGTTCATTAGCACCAGGATTTCCCCTCTTAGAGCTGGGAACTCTTAGGTTAATGGAGTGGGCAGCTGACCTAAATAGTCCTTGATGGTGCTTTTGCTGCAATGGTGATGCTGTTCCCCATGTTTTATGTTAAAAGTCTTCTGCTTCTGTGTCTCCTGGGAACTTCTTCCTGTGCCTTGTAAGTAAAAATCCTATTTCCTTTTCTCTAACATAGAAGAATATGGCCCTTGTACATATTGTATAATCCTATGTGCTGAGACATTTGAATTACTTGAATATTTATGCTGTGGTCTGAGATTAGTTTGTCCTGTTTGTCAAGCACCTGAAAGGAGGTTGTAGAGAGGTGGGTATCTGTGTTCTCCCAAGTAGCAAGAGATAGGATGAGAGGAACCAGCTTCAAGTTGTGCCAAGGAAGGTTTAGATTAGATTTGATGAAAAAATTCTTCCCTGAATGGGTTGTCAAACCCTGGAACAGGCTGCCCATGGCAGTGACTGAGTCACCATCTCTCTAAGTATTTAAAAAACTTGTAGCTGTGGTGCTGAGCTCTTAGGTTGGAAAAGACCTTTAAGATCATTGAGTCAACAGCTATCCTAACTCTGCTAAGTCTACCACTAAACCATGTCCCTCAGCAGTGCAAATGGCTTTGTCAAATAAGCTTGATTAGCTTTTATTGCTTTCAACTCATAAACACCAGTTGGTTCCTCACTTTACAAAGGTTTAGCTACTATACTGTGATAGCGCATACAAATATTTTGTTGCTTTATTGCTTAACACATGCAATTAAATTCTCTTGACTGAAGAGCTGCAATTATTTAAATAATGTTTAGTCCACCACTGTTGGCAGAAATGTGACTGTGCAGTCAGGGACAGCCAGCCTCCAGAGTTTCTTCCAGGTGAATATGTGGAAGAGTTGTTTAGATGCAGAAGTTTGTCACTGTTTCTTTTTAATAATGAAGAAACTCTGTCATCAACTGGGAGTTACTACTTGGAGGTTCTACTGATGACACATGTATTAAGTGTGAGCAGGATGATGTGTATTAGCCATTTCTGAGTTCAATTGCATCTTTCCAGTTAGTCCTTTGTTGCAGTATCTGAATTCATTCCCAGCACCAAGTTTTCTCTATTTCAAAACTACTATGTTGCAATATGTTATTTGGGCTGTGGGTTTGTTTGGTTTGTTTGGTTGTTGTTTTTTTTTAATACGTTCAAAAAATGCTCTCTGCATACTTGGTGCATCACTAGTGCAACTGTGGCTTTGTCCTGAGGAGCCCAAGGGATATCTGAAACAGGTAGGACATGTCTAGACTGAAAGATGAGCTGTGACAAAGCTGTCAGAGGCCAGATGGGTTTGCTGCTGACTGGTGATGCCTGGCCCTCCTAAGGCTGGCACTGTGCAGGCAATCAGAGAGCCACAGGCTCCAAATGAATGCAGCCAGCACAGGTCTGCGGTGCCACCTAACAGCACAGATGGCTTAGCAATCTCCAGCCTGCCTGAAGCCACCAAAGTGCCAAAGAAAAACCTTGATTTTAAGCAATTGGGAAGAAACACTGCATTTGAGAGCAGTGACTAAAGATCACAAGAGTGGTAAGGAGCATTCAGTGCTAGCTGTATTTGCTTATCCCTCCTATTAGCCTTAGGATAAAATTTGCAAAATCAGTTTTCAATGCAGAAATTGTAATACAATGAAAATAGAAATTCAGACACTTGAAACCACCTATGTGGTTTATAGTGCTTAATGTACAGAAAAGCAATCAGTTCAACCAAAAGACAGGGAGCTGTTAATCCCAAGACTGAGCCAACTAAAATGCAACTTGGGAGCTGTAAATAATTAATAGTTAAATTAATAAAGACTACTCTGGTAATATTGCAATTACCTATAGATTGAACTAAATCTACCCAGCAGGACAAGACAACTGGTACAGATACTTATTTAGACTATCAATAACTTACATGATTTATTAAGGTCTTGATAATTTCATAATACTCAGTGAACAAAAATAAGTGACCATTTACAGCTCTTAATTTTCCTCTATCCTTGCTAAAATCTAAAATGCATAGAAAAGGGGTGTTTAGATTGGGAAGTATAAAACTATTGTAGTTGAAAATTAGCTGTGGCTGTATGTATAGTAAGCAGTGTAACACTGAACACAGACACATATTAGAGATACAGAGAAACTCTGATCAAAACCTTAAGGCATGCCTTGATGACAACACCCTATTCCTTTATCCCAGTTTTCATATTTAACATCATGACTTTTAGCAGTTTGCTGGTGATCCTGCCTCCCTTGCAGCACCAGAGACTGAATGATCTGATATCCCTAAGCTGGCTCTGACACATTCAGTTTTTGTCTTTAAAACTTCAGGGTGGGAGGAGCTAATATAAAACAACTTACCAACTATCTCCAAAGAAGTTGAGCAGCATCAGGAGTGACAATGAGTTGGTATCTGTATAATCCTGTTTCCTCCAGTTGTATTTTTGGCATTGCCTTTATTTCGCTGTCTAATATGCAGAGTCCTACTCTTCAGAGGACTGTAGTTTCCAGCTATAAATGTAAACAGTATCTTTTCCTAGTCAGTATCTTGGGTTTTTAAATGCCAAGTGATTCTCATATTGTCCTTATCCAGTTGTAGTGTATTGTACTCAGGGATCACGAGTGGTTCAGATGTGTCTAGTCTGGAAGAACATTGTTAGCTTAGTGCTCATCAGGAAACAGCATAATGTAAGATATGCATTTTTGGAAAAGTCCTTTTGAAACCTGGCAGCTGGTTTGGCTTTTGAGGGATCATTCAGTTTGCAGCATCTATCTTATGTCATCATCACTCTGCTTCTTTAATTAGCTTTTTAAAGTGTTCAATAATCCTTGTCTTGGACTCCCTCTAGTGAAGAAATGGTATCCAACTCTATGTGCTTATGTGAAAAATTGCTGTTATAATACATATTGCATCACTTCTCTGCAGTACTACATGCACTGGCAAGGTCTGCACAGCCTGTAGAACAGACTTGTGCTCAGGAACTTAACTTATTGCTGCTGAAGTATCTTTCTGTGGAAATTACCATACCTACAAGTTTGCATAGGACTTTCCTCCATGGCTGAGTAACTCCTCCTCTCCTCCTAGGTGGGCTCTGAATTCATGCAGTGGGGTAACTTGCTATGATGCATGGTGGAGATGGAGGGCTGCCTGCACCTCCAGCCTATTTTCTCTGTTGTCACTTGTGATAAGGAGCACAAAAATTGAAGTCCTCTTCTCAATGCAGTATTAACAGCAACGATAAGCTAGTGGGAGAGGGCGTGAAACAAGATATTAGAGGGGAAACTCAGTGTATTTTATGCACCATTGCCTTCTACAACACATAAATGGCTCTATAGGCAGTTTCTTAGAAGATACCAGCTGTGAGCTATTGTGTGTTAAGGAAATCCACAGCTGAGTAAACACAAACTGTTTGCATCTAAGCAGCCTGTAGTTATTCAGAATAACAGCTGCTTGAATTGATGGGAAGTGCAAAGGATGGAGAGGTCAGCTTTGTAGTGCTGCTCTCTCTCTCTCTTTTGTTACTGAAAAATATGCCAGGTTTAGAAACTTGGGTATCTCTGGAAAAAAAATTACTTCCTCTCATTGATACTGCACTTTACCACACAAGCAAGCATGCAGGCTGTTACTTAGCACAGTATTGGATAGTGTAATTATTATAAGTGTCAGTAGTGGCTACAAAGTGATTCTGGGAAGTATAGCTTTTAAAACATCAGAAAACATAAGGGTAACTGTAGATGGTTTTGGCATTTGTTATCTGTGGATCTGTAAGTAGCAGAACACAGCCTAGCTCCGTATTTCCCATTGCATATAAAAAATAAAGAAAAAAATCATTTTTTAGAAATGTAAGTAAACTACAGTGAGTGCTGCTGTGCTCCCTTCACTACCTTGGTAAAACTACCTCTTAATTTCAGTATGTAATGGGCATTTGAGGCTGTAAACAAGGAAGTACTCCTGGGGCCGATCTTAGGGACAGCTCCTGGATTCTGCTACCTACTTTTGACCAAACTACAAAAGGATAATCCATAGCTCAGAGCTTCACTTCTTTGCAAAAGGCCACCACAGATCACATCTCTAACTGAGATACCTTTGCAAAATGGGCAAGCCTAACGTGGCTGGATATAGCATCATGTCCTGTGGACCTCCCCAAGTGACACATTGCCACAGCCATTCTGACATCCTGCAGTGGCTGACCCCTGCCTTTGAAGACACGAATGTTAGCAATGAGAAAGCAAGGTAGAGAAAAATTTAAACCTGTGGGTGCTTCACCTTCTCTGGGATTTCTGTTTTGAATTTGAACAAGTCAGGGAAGTGTGTGGTATTGTCAAGAGTTTGTAATGCAGTAGCACTTTAATTAGTTAGCACTTCAATTTGTATTTTTATCAACATAAATAATTAAGCACTCAAGTACCTCCTCAATGAATAGCTGTCGCAGTGAGGCAACTGATGCCAGGGAAGAACACAAGATACTTAGTATCTTTTCATAAATTCCTTTTCACATCTTTCCAGAAAGCAAAAGTGGAGAGCAAACAGGAAGGGCCTGGAAGCAGAAATATAAAACTGTGCATACAGACAAGATCTAAACCCACCTCTTTCCCACCACTTAAAATAAAACACTGGATGACTGTCACTGTGCTGAGTTTCAGTTTAATCCAGTTAAAAACTAATCTATACAAAGTACAGTGGGGCTTTTTTCTTTTTCTTACATATATTGCACTGGAGAATATGAATTTGTACAGTATTGACCAAATCTTACCCCTTCATCCTCCTACTCAAATCCCAGCCAAGTACAAAACCAAATCTCTGCATCTTTGTCTTGGAAGTGGTGTCTGTATGAAGTTACACTCACTTTTCTTGTAGTCACTTCCTAAATGAAAAGCAGAGTACTGGTGAAAGCACTGGTGCCAATGATATTCCAGTCCCTTATTTATCTGTGATTATAGCTTTCTACTTCCTCAGTTAGCTGTATGCTTATATTAATATTTTTTCCAACTTTAAAAAGCTCCTGAGAAATCAGTACCATGGCAGAAACACGTTTTTTTTAGTGGCCAATACTTCTAGTCTCTTTTACGGAAGAGAGAATCCAAATAAAAGCCAACATCAGCACTGAAAACAACAACACATTAAAAAGCAACAGATCTGCTAAACCTTTCATGTGTAAGCATAACTTCAGCACATTGCATAACCTCTAAGGCAGATGTTCCTCACAGTGAAGCAACTCTTACTTAAACTGCACTTCAGAATTGATCCACAACAATAGTTTGGTGATTTCTTCTATAGAGGAGGACAATATTGGGGACACATTGTCTATCAACAGAATATGACAATGTTTTGAAAGAACATCCACTCAGCAAAATGAGTCAGACTTTTGCATCAGGTGGACAAGCATGAAGTTCTGATTTAGGCTTTCATCTGAAAAACATTTAGGCAATGAGCGTAAGATAGACCCAGCAGGTAACTTCAGTGTTATTGAGGACTGAGGTTCTGACTTATGCATAATTTAGGCAAAATAATCAAGGTTTAATCAAACTGACATTATTAGAGATAAACCTGATCACCAGTTCTAAGGTTTAAAAACCCACCTGTTTTCACTTCTAAAAAATGAACAAAGGCTGTAGTATCTTGCTAAACTGCAAGCCTACTAATCAAATTAACACCACCAAGAGCACCACTTGGGTAGCAGATAGCAATGGAAGAAAAGATGTGCACTGTCTCACACTGAACATACCTCAGTGGCTAGCTGAAATGCAAAATGATGAGCTTGTGCTAATGCTAACTCAGGATGAAACAAGTGAAAACTCTGGCTTCTTACAAGTGGCTTCCTCAGTCACCACTGACACTCACTAGACTGTGGCAAGCAGAAGCTGAGTTTAGCACCCAAGTTAAAACAGTTCTTTATAAAACTCTGGATGTTTTAAAGTAAATGGGGTAAGGGTAATAGACTGTCCATCTCCAACAACAGGAGAGGCAGGATCTTACAATCAATACATAAGAGGTTGCAGTGAAACTGAAGCTCGAGCATTACAAAGCATGTCATTACATAAAATGACATTTGTTAGGAGGCAGATTAGCCTGAAGGAATGATTTGTATTGTAGAAATGCCTTCACACCAAAGGTTTCAGTCCTTGATTCTCTACAAATATCATTTGTACTCTGTAAGCTTTCATGTGGGATGGGGAGAACATACACAAAGATTTCCCCTCACCTTTTCCTTGACATCTGAGTAATTCCCTCTCTGCTTCCCTCCTTGCTCTGTTAGCCATTATCAGGCTACAATTCCAAAGCCAGGTCTGTGCACTATGAAACTCAGCTAGTCTGGATGTAGCTGTAACTCTGCCTGGGCTTCTTAGCAAACAGATGAAGTTGTTGAAAGGTATTTTACTCTCCTGACAAAGACATGATCAAACTGATGTTAGAATTGCACGGAAATGACAAACAGTGGAGACACTGGTTTTGGAAATTGAATTAAAATGTTAACCACTTGTGTAGGGAACAGCTATGACAAAAAAAGGTACAGGAAGTCCAGTTGTTTCAGTGGTATAAGGGAAGGAAATGTGACACAACAAGAAGATGGGACAGCTAGGGAAACCTCATCTGTTCTGACAGTGAGTTCTATTACACTGTGTGGAGAACAATAATATGCTCAGGCCTGATGAAAGAAACTTTAAACATGGAAGTAATATGCCTAGCTTCTATCAATCACAGTTCTTCAGAGTGAAAAACTTTCCAAATGTCAATACAAAATGTGAGCAATTACCTCCTAGTTTTTTTTGAGTTTGCCTAAAATATTCAAGTCTTATTCTGGAATAAGCATCATTCTATAACAGAAGCTTACCCGAATTTCTTTGCTCAAACCCCAAATGCTCTCCTTTAATGACACTGTCAGCCACAGAAAAGGAAATAAATGCAGTGGATGCTTGCCAAGGTGTGTGTGCATCAGTTCAAAACCAGCATTATACAGTCAGAACAATCCATGTTTAAAAAAACCAAAACCCACAGAATCCCAAGCAAACAAAAAACCCCAACAGAGTTTACACTTTAAGATACTTTCAGTCTGAAATGAATGACAAGCAAGGACAATTACACAACTTTTCAATGTTATAGTAAAACCCACAGGAAAATCAACTTATTCTCGTGTAATCTTGGTTTACAGGATTAGGGACCTATCCTGTTTCAATACCGAAATAATACAATCAAGTAGCACCCCTGTTTTGGGACACTTCATAAATACATCAACTGCTCAAAGACTAGTAAGAGTTTATATTTAGACTCTTAAGTCCAAGAGCTTTCTGAAGCACATGGTGCACTTTGAAAAATCTGGTAATATCATAGGAGGTAGGATAATCTGTACAGACAAAGACAATGAGTCTTACTCTGTTTTGCACAATATTTCCATCAACATAAAAAACTTAGTAATACGCAAAATTTTGAGATCAGCTGGCACCTGATGAAAGAAACAAGGACAAAAGTACTGTCCCAATAGCCAGGTAAGCATTCAACTGCTACACAGAATTAGTTTCAACAAGGAGGACGGTTCAGACCCAGACCAATACACCAGAAGTACAGTATTCCTTTTGAAGGCTTACAGTGAAATTCTTAGGCTTCTGTAAACATGAAAAATATTCACTGTTCCACATAATTCTTTGCTGTGTTTAGATTTTTAGAAAGTGCAAATTTTCTGTGATTAAGGATTAGGAGTTTCATTTCTATTTGGTCTCAAAAAGAAAGGGTTTGGTAGTGCTGGAAATGGTAGGCCTTTATCTGTGGTTTTCATTTCCCCATATTTTGCTTCTCCGTGTTTCTGGAAAGAGTGTCTACATAAAACTAGACCTAACTTAACATTCAGGCCAGTTCCCTGCTTCCTCTCTGAGAAGATTCCAATTCATGCCTAACACAGAATGGCAGAAATCTCCTCCCTTTTTGTAAGAGAAGAGCTCAACAGCTCAGTCCTCTGGCCATAAAAATCTTTAGTATTAATGGTTTCCTTAGTTCCCTCCTCCATTATAACCTCTAAATGATCCCCTTATTGTGTTTCTCACTGATGCATTGGAAAGAAAATCAGTTTAATTTATGATTCAACTCTGACACTTCATGTCTAATATTCCCACTTATTTTATGATCTGGGGTAAAAAGTGGAGAGTTCATGTTTCACCAATTTCCTGCCACCCCTCCCTCCCCCATCCCCCCATAGTAAAGATGCTATAAAGTTGAGGCACAAGTGGTTAAGGGTGGACTTGATCAGTTCTAGCAGCTGGTTCTTGGACATGTCCTGGTGGTAAAGGCTGATCACCTCCTGCTGGATGTTTTGGTGCATCTCCAACTTTGTGTTCCCCAGCTGTAAAACAAACAAAAAAAAAACCACTTGTAACTCCTCAATTAAATTGGTGAAAAGTCTCTAAAGGGAAGTTTCTGGGGACAATCAAACAAAACCTTCTATTTTTTTTGGTTTGTAGGTGAAATCAAGAATTCTGTATATGGCTAACAAATCAGATTATTACCAAATAGACTGCATTACTATAAAATTCAGTGTATCCTCTTAGATTACTAGTAGTTTCTATTTTTTGAGAAATATCTTAAATAACACATTGGTTCTTTGGAGATTGTTCTTTGTGAAATATATTACATTTTTATGAAACCTTTAATCCCAACGTGGGAAGCCTGGAAAAGTCATTAACAGCTTGCTTCTGCATTTCACTTCTCACTGCATCAACAATACTTACCACATTCTTCCTCTGCCTACCTTTGAATAATACTGATTTTCATAGTTTGCTGAAGATCTCAGAATTTGCAGCTGCATTTTAATGATTCTCCCCTCCTTAAATTATTCTTAGTAGCTCCAGTAGCCTACAGATTAGAAATATTGTCTACTTGGATCTCCTTAATGTTTTGAAGAGTGGTGACTAGTTCTGGCTAATATAATGAATTCTTAAGACATGTGAGTAAATAATGAAGTTTTTACATAAAATAATACATGTGTCAAGAACAGCATCTGCTACAGTATTGCCAGTATCAAAGGATGTATCATTAGTCCAACTTCCAGGGTATCTTCTATTATACATTATGTTTTTACTGAAGGTGAGGGGAAGTGAGGCTCTTGGAGCTAAGGATCATAAAATGAAATTACCCACAGGCAGAGTGGTAGAACTGGTTTTTACTATGCATTTAAAAAGCACTGAGATTTCAGGAATACTTTAGAAGAGTTCCATATGTCTCTCCCTCTTAAAGGCAGTTTAGTGAACTTCTCTGCACAGATCATTAAAACCACCTTATATTAACAATTTCAATAGAAAGTACATTTTTATTAACTTTTACTTTGGAGAGCTTATTTAAAAGTTTGTATCTACAAAGGAAGTCACATACGGGGTTGGAATTTCAGTTCTCCGGCTGGTCCTGCAGGAGGATTTCCCTGCTGGAGTTTCTTTTGTTCCATCTGTTTTACAACCTGGTGAAAAACAAAATATGGCCGTTGGAAAATTTAAATCTGTAAACCTTCTCTGATGTAACATAAATGAATACTTAAAATTTTGTAGTCATTATGTAAAGTCTTCATTAGTGAGTACACTACTGAGCTGAGATGCTTGCGTTGTTTGCTGTAATACTCAATAGGAGGTTATGTTTGCTGTGGTACAACTAGTTTAGAGTTCAGCTGGGACTCATGAGAAATTAGTCTAGAGTTGGGGACTGTCAGGAGCCTTATAAGGACACAGAAAAGTGTGTGGGGGAAGAGTTCTCATACATGTACCTGCTGAAGCTCTTGTTTCTGAGCCTGAAGCTGGTCATGCTGCCTCTGTAGCTCTTCCTTCTGCTTCTGAAGATCTTCTGCCTTCTTTCTAAGTTCATCTTCCTGCTGAGAAATATGACTTTCAAATTCCTTCAGCTCATCCTCAGTGAAGAGCTGCTGTTGATCTAGTGTCTACAAGAAAATACAGACAGACAGGCACACTTAGCCAGGAACACATATGAATTTTTATTGCCTTCCCACTGACATTATTATTAGCTGAATTTTACAGTTCACTAAACCTTCAGAATTTTTATCAAAATAACACTGTAAAGGATTAGCATGCTCTCTGTAAGAAATGGTAAAACAGCCATTCCTCAGCTATTTTCTCAGATTTAGAGATAAGCAAAAAAATTCCTCTTGCTTCCAGCTGAGCTCCTTTCTTCCCTTTAAAATGATTCATAAACAAAACGTCTCATTTTCTGTTTGAAAAGCTTGGGGAAAAGCTCTTCTAGAATCCACAGGGTGGCGCAAGCCCTTCTGGGTTTGCATGCAGAGCTCAAGCTTCCAGCTCTGCTGCATTAGCCTCATCAGAGTGCTGCTGCATTACACTTAACCATGCACATGCTAAAACACAACAGGAAAAATCAAAGGTCAGAGGCATGCCATTTGGTTTCCTGGTTAGAGTGATGGGAATAGTACTGTATATTGCACTTGGAATATATTCTTATTACCTCCCAGCTATCTGGCTCCAAAAATTCTTTCTTCTCTGTAGCTCTCAGGAACTCCTCCAAAGTCACTAGCCTGTCCTTGTTGATGTCAACCTATTTGAAGCAAAAAAAATTAAACTCAGCTTAAAGGAGAGATTTTGGTGGAGCTAATGTTTAATTTCATCATGCAAATATCTTTAAAGACAAGCATTTTATTTTTAAACTGTCCCATTTTCAAGGGAGTGTCTGCAGCATGTTCTGAAAAATTCTCTTACATGCTTATATAGCTTAGTAAAAATGGAAATAAAGTAAATCCTCACATTTCACTTCAAAATTCATTGGCTCTACCTGAAACATTATTTGTGGTCACAGTCCCAACACCAACAGTGGAATTCACAATTTTTTCCAGATAAATGTTTGTTTTGTAGCTTTCTGGTAATAATTTTGTAACTGTGAGTCAGGCTAATCTCCACTGTTGGATGGGGAGGCTTTAAAACAAAAAAAAAAAACCCCAACAACTGAATTGTGTTGGAATCCTTTAAGGGAAAGAGAGAAAATACTTCCCTTAATGACTCATAGAAGACCAGGCTTGCTCCGTTCCTCAAGCTTAAGGAATATAGTTGAATACAGAAAAGATATGAGTGACAAACATGGCATTTCCAAACATCCTCTTCCCACTCTTCTGTCTCCTGAGCTGAAAAACTATCAGAACTAGTAAAGTTATTCACTGTCATAGATGATACCTTGAGCTCTGAGCCCTGTTCTAAATGGACAAAGGCAAGCTACACGAAAGAAGACATTGCTCTTCTCAAAACAAGTGCAAAATCTTATCTAGAGTCTTCCCTGCCTGATACACAATTCACAGGGAATTTCTGTTGACTCTCAGTATGTCTGTAAAAGTTGGAGGCTACAGCACAATTCCTTCTCTTGAACTTCTTAAAATAAAAAATAAGTCAGCAGGATTTACTTCAGAATATGAGCACAAGACTTGAGAATTGGAACTTTATGTGAATCCCAGCACAAAGAACATTGAGTGTGACAGGTCATCCCTTTCTGCTGTACTTGGACAACCCTTCACATTAGGAGGACTGTATTTCTTGAACACTGAAAGAAATCAGCAGCTCTACTAAACATCAGTCCTTACCTCATTCATTACATGTTCTCTCATTCTCAGCCTTTCTTCTTCCATTTCAACCATGTCATCCTCTTCATTTTTGGGATCATAAACTTTTTCTAACTGAAATTCAAAATTAGCAAATGTTAGTTTGGAGAAAGGGCTGATCACTCAAATAACAAATCATACTGGCAAGAGCAGCATGATGTTGCTAAAAACAGACTTCATCGCTTCTCCAATGCAGAGTATGTGTAATGCTCTTTTAGCATAGCATTTAAGCAACAGGTGAGCCTTTCATTGCCAAGAATGAAGTTTTCAGTTCATTCACATGGTGAATTGTAATTCAGTGGTGTGGATATTACAGTAAAATTGACCTCAGCATGCACAGCCTGATCCTACATTTGATTCAAAGCAGGCAGAGTTTCCATGTGGTTTCTAGAACAGGAGAGAGCAGGGTTTTTTATCAGAGCACACAGCTGACCCTGTAAGCATTCAGGATATCACAAAACAGATTGAATGCTTAAATTAATGGTCCCCTTCTCCTCTTGCACGATGTCTTTTTGGTAAGTTCATGTTACTTTATTTTCCCTGTATGATTTACAGATTTACATATTTTGACACTTTTGTAGAAACATTATGGGTGCACAAAACTTGGCACAAATACTCTGCTTTGTAGTCCAGAGCCCACAGACATACTTGTTAAAAATAGACATCCCTGTAATAAGTTAAGTTTCTGATTTTTTTTTTACCTCTTTAGTAAACAGGGCTTCTAATTCTTGCTCATCCAGGAAACCATCATTATTGACATCTACAAAAGGAAGTGTTGAACATACAAGTTGAATAGGTACAGAAGTAATCCATGTAATAGTTCTCCATGAGTTAAGTATGTAGCAGCATATATATCTTATGTGGATTAAAAGCTTCATTTAACTGGTTACACAGGTCAGTTTTTCTGTTTAGGTTTTTATTGGGTATTGGCTGATCTGTATTGCCATTTTTGGTTGGTTGGACAAGTCTGCAGCAATTTCCCTACTTCTTAATTAGCAAACTGAACTAGGTCATAACAGGATTGCACAGAGTGCAACTGCCAAAAAATACTGCTGAGAACAAGTTGTCCTAATTTAACAATAAATTTGTAAATAGATTTAGAAGCAACAAAAATTGTAAAAAAACTTTAATCAGCAGTATGACCTTCAAAAAACCCTGAAGAATTACATGAAAAGTCTATATAATTATGCAGTGCTTGAGAAGAGATCACTGTAAAATAACTTTCTATGCCAAATGCAGAGAGAATACTTGATAACTAATGATACAGCTTTTTATCCTACATTCTACTCTGAATGTTGTTATACTACCTCTGAAAGAGAATGTCTACTTCAAATGAGTGTTATTATGCAATATTTCTGTTTTATTACTTCAAAGTTTTTAACATATTAAGCTCTAAGACAGAAGGTTATTTCAGCTATGTCTCTTTCGTGTTGGAATCCTTTAAGGGAAAGGGAGGAAATACTTCCCTTAATGACTCACAGAAGACCAGGCTTGTGTAAGATTTGCACAAAAAAGCCACCAAACATTTTCAGACTATTACCTTTCAAGATCTTTTTCTATAAAGAAGAAATAAGGTTTAATAACTATACTACATATTTATATACTTTATAAGCCAAGATAAAAGTTCAGACTCAAGCTGGAACACTTTTGTACAGTTAAATTACCATTGTTGGGATTAGTTAAATCCTATGTGCTGTTCAACCTTTCACAGCCTAGTGCCAGGCAGGATCTGCTTAAGGGTGCTTCTCTATGGCATTTACAATGTCAGAATATTAGGTTACACATTTATGTAATCACATTTAAAGCAAGACACTCACCAAGATGTATTCTCATCTGTGCTACTGTTCTATTGTTTCCAGCTGCACACTGCTCAAAAATATAGAGGCAGGACTGGGGGCATTTTGGTCTTATTAAGAGAATCTTTCAACTTTTGCAGGCTTGGCATTTCTGTGACCATTCCAAATATAAAGGGTGTCTGCTACCTATCTGCAGAGACGATGAGAAAGGTTTTCCCACACACACCTCTGAGGATTTATTCCTAGTATGTAGTGTGTAAACAAAGTCAGATTGGGACAGCCTTCTAAGTACCCATTCTTCCCTGAGGAATCACAACTGGTTATTGGCTGTAAACTTGCAAATAATAACATAAATATTTTCTCCACTATACTCCAGATTTATCCAAATTGCTTGAGGTATGACTTCAATCCCAGCATAAGGCAAACTTGCACTAGGCAGAAGGTAGCAGAAAGTCACTTCACTTGTTCATTGGATTAAACTAAACCTCTTACCGTGCAATTTGAAAAATGTTTTGGGGTCAAATTCATTAGGATCTAGCCCATCTGCTTCTTCCCACACCTCCTTCAGTTGATCTTTGCTTCCCTACAGATTGGTTACAAAGAAAAACTATTCAAAACATGATTAAGTGGAATTTTTCTGCATTACTGTTTCTCTGAACGGCTTTATTTTCTGATTAGTCATGTTGAAAAGATAATCAAAGGAATTTTCTTTAATTCCTTTTTTTGGTTAGGTCTAAAGATTTCATTACACAGAAGGGGCCATGTAAAGAGGGAGTGTCAAGGAAATGCATATTCTGTGGAAATAAACACCAGTAATAGTCAGTCATGGCCACATAGACTCATCAAGAAATAACAGCTGAAGGAAATTAAATTAGTTTGTCTTTTCTAGAGCAAATGATACTGAGATGCAGTTCTCTGCAGGCCACAGATACCATGAAATCATCCCTACAGTTTTGAATATTATTTGGGCATCTTCCTCATGAGATTTAGCTTCTTTGTAAGCAATAACTCTGCCAGAAAACAGCATATTTGTACAGAAATATGGGGGTATGTATTGTGGGTTTTGTAATGCTCTTAGTGTTGTTCCCACACTCTGCTCCCATGTCAATGAGAAGAGGAAAATGCTGAGAATAAACCAGATACACCCATCTCTTTATTAACTTTTTCCCCCTGAAAGGAAAGCTTACACCCCAATCACGTAAATACAGAGTGTGGCCTTACAGGATGGTGAACTTTAGGGTGATCTCCATGTTTTTTCTTCATCTCCTCAAATTTGGATTCTTCTCGCTGCCTCTTTTCTTCATCCAGTGTTTTCAGATACTCTCTCCTCTCGTGCTCTTTCATCATCTCATATTTCTTAAACTCCTCGTGGCGAGTCTTATCATAGTTTTCCAGGTCACTTGTAGCCTAAAAACGTAGATATATGTAGAGTTATGAAAATACCACACAACTATGTTAACACCTGCCATTAAAACCATTGTATTGTTCAGCTCTGTGAGCAAGGCTGGCCATGCTACACGAGGTAGTCCAGTTGGAGGTTCCCTTTCATGTGACTGATGCAGAAACATCTCTCCTCACTTGATTTTCACAGAAATTGATTTGTAAGTGTTCAGCTGCTAGACAATTTTTGCAACCACACAGTGCTGTAAGCAGGTGTAAATGTGTGCTTTCTCATCAATTAATAATAAATTAACTCCAATTAAGTACACCCCATACTAATTAAGTGCAGCATCAAAGAGTACCGTTAACTTCTTGATTATTTCAGAAAAAGAACATTTGTAGCTTACCCTATAGTTCAATGAAAAAAGTGCCTTAATTAGTAATGGGAGTTAGTTTGCAGGAGCTTAAAACAGATTAAATAAAACCCCAATTAGATGGAGAGAAAGGGTATGAGGGAAGAATTTCTGAGAACTACTTGCATAGAGTTTAGAGATGTATCACTTTTATACAGCTCAAGTTATTAAAAGATGTTTTCATATTGCTTTTCAAAGTAACATGTTTATACCTGATACAGTCTCTCCATTATTTACATTTCAGTTTTCAGATTCACTGTACCTTTTCAGTAACAATTACAAAGCAAAGACCCCCTAAAATGCCCATTGCACACTGTCAGTATCTCAGCTGAGAAATGAGAAAACAAAAGAAACACAATAAGAGAAGGAACTGCCCCATTGAGTGTATGCCTCTCCTAGCCAAGAAGAATTTATCCAGAAGTGATGCTCACAAATGGCAAGACAATTTATAATATCCATCCAAAAGTAATTTTACTTTTTTTACAGAAAGCTGAGATAAAATTTTCCAAGGGTATAAAAAAATTCACAAAAATTACAGAAAGCTTGAAATATACCTTGTCTTTCACTTATTTTGAGAATGTAAAACTGTCAAATTCTCAGGCAGTGCTCTTTAAAGCATATCTGAGACTGAAGTCTTTTTTTCCTCTTGTGAAGAGTATTTTTTCTAGCAGTTTTCAAAAGCCATGTCATGCTTAGCTTAACTGCACGCACATAATAAGCATGCACTAAAAACAAAAACACCAAACAAACCCACACCTGTGATTGATACTGAATCTGCTAAATACACATTGAATGCCATGCCCAGCATATGCAATTTCTAATACTGATATCTTAAAATGAAACTCTGTGGTTTTGCAGCTTGACCTATATATCGTAGATCTCAAAATCCAAATGGCTAGTTCAAGGATGATTATTTATGTCATTCTGTGAGACACTGAAATCATGTAGCAATAGAAATCAAGAAAAACACTTGGGAAAAGTGTATTCCTACCAAAACTGTATTTAATTTAAAAGCTTCCTGAAAGGCATGTTTTTTTTCTGCAGTTGTTTGTACTGACACTTGAATGCAAGTCCTGTTAAGATGCCATCACAAAATGTATGGGCTCTCTAGCATAACAAACACTGATTAATTTTCAAGTGTGCAACAGAGACAACTGACTTCTCTGAAAATGAAAACTGCATATCATTTATAAAACAGTGGTGTATATATAAAAGGATTTGCCTTTACCAGAGGAAAAAAAGCATAATAATTAATACCCCCCCCATAGTATAGCTTATATCTAAACTCACTGCTTTGATCAACATATCTAAATCTTTAGGTTCAAACGTGTCGGGATTCTGATGGTTCAGGTGCTCAAACTGTTTAAGGAGAGCCTGATGGTCTATGCCAGTGTCTGAAAGAAAAAATACACGTGTAAAACATGAAAATAAGTTTGCAAGCAAAATCAGGAATTCAGAAACTTTTATATGGAAGCTTGTGCCTTGTTAAGTACCCGAGGATCCCTGAGGACTGAGTAACTTTTTCACTGTTGGAGGAAACTATAGCAACACTTCTAAAGTTGCTTTTCCTAAAGGAGAACAGCAAACTTGATAGCAACCTGCACTACATTCCTTCTCAGGTGTCAGCGTTGCATTGCACACAATACTTTACCAGGCACAAATTAAGGCTTGTGTTTCAGCAAGGAGAAGTACAATCATTTTGAGCTTCACAAACTAAGAAAAACATTTTATTCTTTTTAATATAAATGAGATAGTTGAAGTTCTATACAGTACCAAAGCTAACAACTTTCATCTTTTCCTGAACTGGGAGAAGTCTGACTCTTCTATTGTCCCGTACATTTTGCAAATGATTTGTATCTAGCCAAAAATGTATGTCTAAAATTACAGCAAATCAGATAAGCAGATATTCAAATTCCACTTCTGCAAAACAAGAAAGTGGAAAGTTAGTCCTGTGTCTAAAAGCTGCAAACAATTCTCTCTTCCTTTTAACTGGGATATCAATGCACTAACAATAACATGCATTTCTACTACAGGCTTTTCTAGCTGTTACTATGCTTTCTGACTGCTAATGCTAGGTAATAATGCTATCTGAAGCAGCATACACTTCACTAAGTTATAACATATAACTTTGACAAGCTTTTATTAGGTGCCTTAGCAAAGAATATTTCCATTGTTTAAAAAAAATGGAAAACAATTTTTTAATGTTATTCTTTGGCAAACTATCTGTCTTACACTCAGTGTTGTGTTTGTATTATCACAAAACAGCACACACTGCCTGGGGCAGATTTCAACCATCATTCCTCCCTGGTGAGATCATAATTTCTGCTGAAATATAAGTGCCTTAGCCTGCTTTTGAAACACTTTTAGAAGTGTAAGGCTTAAAAAACCAACCAAACAGAAGAACCACCAGCCTCCAAACCCATTTTCCTCCATTTCTCATTATTATGAGAAAAGACATATTCTATTTGACACTATTTACTTGCCACATTATTATCCATCCCCTAACAGTCTTCTGTCCTCTACTGATCAGTCTAGTAGAATCTTGCTGAAAATGTGTAAAAACCACATCTGGATCAAGACTGCATATATGCAAAATATAATCTCAAGTCTGGTGGGTTTTGTGTTGGCTATATTTTTAGCTTGATCCATCTGAAAGGGAAGAAAACAGGGAGGTTGTGTGCCTTTTTTTTTCTATTTTTTTTTTTTTAGATCAGATAGAAGACCAAGATATGAAGTGGCATTATAGGGAAAAGATTAACAGAATAAAGAAAAGGAAATCAAACAGCTCTGCCTGCTGTTACTATAGAATGCTCTTTTGTACATGTTCCAACATGTTGCTTAGGTGTAGAGATGTAGCTATATTTTATAGATAATCTGGCCACACTTGCTGTATGTGATGTGAAGTACTCACTAGCAGGGCTGATTATAAACTTTACAAAATACTTTCTCACTCCTGGTATTATTCACATCTTAGTAGTCATCTGAATATTCTGAACTGGAATAATCTGTTCTTGTTCTTTCTCAAATGTAAGATCTCACAACTTTAGTGCAACAGATTTGATCTGTTGGGAGGAATTATTTTTCTAAAATATGCTCTGTTAGATACTGTTGGTTTATGGAAGTAGAGAAAGCTGGAAGTAATCAGTCCATTTAACAATTAAATAAAATTCAAAATACACAGAATTACTATGTACACAACCAGATATTGTTAGCTGCTGTGAGTTAGCTCACTGTGAGTGTCACCATGATGCCACTGGAGCACGTGCCTGCAGTAGGAGCATGAGACTGTGCTCGTGGCAGCTAAAAAGCCACCTGAGGGAAGATGAGAACAGGGTCTGGCAGGTATGGGAGGCAATGCACTGACTCCTGTGGAGCACTGCTCTGTACTGTCTAGCTACCCACGAACTGAACTAGAATTGTCATTAAACAAAAGTAAAGGACAGAAAGGAGATCTGATGCCCTCAGCCAACTCTGTATTATTATTCATTAATTATACTATGGTTGCACCTAAAGATTTCACTGAAAAGGTACTACACAGTAAATGTAATTTTTCCCAACTTAATTTGAAGGTTTCCTGACCCTAGTAGCATCCCCATAAACACATATTTGCACATGCATACCTCTTAGTCTACTTTCTACCTCTAAATTTGGCTTAGTCTAGAAAGATGCCCACTCTTGGAGCATTACCTATTCAACTCAGTGAGATCCCTCCCCATAACTTGTAAAGGCTTTAATAATAAAATAATCTGCATAGGCGAATCAAGTCCTTTTTATTAGAGCTTCTCTATGAAAAACAGGATATCAGAAAAGAGATCATGCACTCCATCATTAGGCTCTTTGTTTACAAGCAACTAATTCTCTTTAAAAAGAAACTATTAAGAAATTTACACAATTAGTTCTAAATGCAAACTTTAAAAATTCTTCACTAGTAAGAAATAAAAAGGATAGCACCATTTCCCACACAAACATAAAGCAATCAGAATCACTGGAAACTTGCATACTTTTTTCATTAATATAAACTGCCTGAGTTTATACTATTTAATCAGCAATTAAGGAAATGCTAGGGAGAATATTTTTCACTCTGAATGTTTTTCTTCATTCAGGAGCTTAAAATGCTCCCAAAATAAGAAAAATAATTTTCTAAACTGAAATGTTTAATGTTTGTTACAATAACTCTAACTGGTAGAAAGGAGGCTTAAAAAAGGGAAAACTTCTGTCTTAACTGTAAAAAGCAAAAAAAAAAAAATTCTTTCTTATAAAGACATGAAATGCTATGTCATGCTGTATTCTTAAGTACAGCCCTACTATGTTACTAGGTCTCAGTGTGTAATCTATAAACTGCTGCACTAAAAAAACAGAGGTTGAAAAAGGATTAGAAGTATCTGAAAAATCCACTGCCAAAATCAAGTTTAGTCACTTGTAACATACAGATGGGTTTTGTCTTCTCACTTTCTTACAAAGATAGGTCTTTACTGGCCCTAGGCCAGCTCAGCAGGGACACTAACTTTCAGCTCACAGTCATTACTGTTGACAACAAAGAACAACTGGTGGATACTGGGCACCTCTCCAACACAATCCCATCTGTTACTCACCTAGCTAAATTTTTTATTCTTACCTTGAACAGAATCCATTTTAGCTTTAATTAACATTCTTAATCTTGCCACCTCTTGTCTTTTTAGTTCATCCAGCCGTGTTCTCACATGATGGCTTACTAAATCAAGCTCTCTGCTTAGTTTTCCACTCTGTCAAAAACCAAAGGTTTTAATATAAAAACTAGAAGAAAGTAGCCTTTAGGATTCCCATTAGACATGAGCTGCAAGACAGCAGACTAGTGGCAGTCTTAGACAATAGTGTAGCCCACAAACATGACTCACGATTATGTATTTAATTAACCTTCATTTTTGTACCTACCTTGATTTCTTCTATGTCAGCAGTCTGGAGTTTCTCCCTGAAATGCTTATCTGTTTCCAAGACATCTATTACTTGCCTCAGATATTCATCATAATAAAGTCCTGTATCCTTCAAAAAAAGAAAAAAGAAATTGAGAAAGGATTATAATACCAAACATTAAATTTTGTTTCATTACAATGATTAAATTGAAACACAAATCTCAGCTACACAGACATTATACTCGCTTGCATATCTTTATTTTTTTCTCATTTGCATCACTGCCCTACAACAACTCATGATTCATTTGTTTCAGCAACTAACAAGGAAAAGGAGGAAAGTGTTTAGGAATTCATGTCATATACAAATATCTATCACATTAATATAGGCTGTTGTTTTTTTAAACAGTGAAATTCATTCACTACTGTTCTATTTGAAACACTGAACTGGAATCACCCAGTGGAATTTCCTAAGCCACGACTCAATCACTTCAAAGAAGCCTCTGTGGGATAGTAAGCAGTGCTTCCTATTGTAAGCTGTGGAATTTCTTCCATGTCCCACCTCACCTTTAGCAGCTCATGGAAAGAGAACAAATTTAAAGGGAACCTTATCATAGTAGATGGTAGACTGTATGACAGTACTGGCTAATGTTAGTTTCCTTCCTGCAAGTAACTCCAGTTAAGAACATCAAATTTCAGGGAGGGACTTTGCTATAGCCAGATGACTAACAGTGAGGAAAAAATATACAATTAGACAAATTTTATTACACTTACTGGATTTTCCACCTTCTCTCCTTCTACATGGCCTTCTCCTTTGACTTTTGTCTTATCTATGTCTATTGGTACAGCTTCCAAGGCCATTAGGAGACATGTCATCAGCAAAATACATTGTTGGGGTAGGAGAGAGAGCCACTTCATCTGAAATGAGACCAAATCACAAAAATTAATGGAAATTATGTTACTGTACTGATCAAAATTTCTTTACATTCCTACATAGAAACCTGTAATAATCCACTTCCCATATGTTCTACTGCTCTCAAGGAACACTACAACTCAAGGAATTTAAAAAAGCTTTAATTTTTAAAGGCCACTACTACACATACAGATTTCTCAGATTATCTTACAGTTGTGTGCCAAACCAAAGTTGTACTGTAAATGGTGAAAGGTTTACAGCATGTTGTGGTAACCTGTGCTACAAGTAAATTGGAAATACATTTATCAGAATAAAAAATAATTACCTAGTGAAGACAGAGTTATTGTACTTAGGCATCTATTAGTCCAAGACTATACTCATTACAATTCTCTCAATAAAAGCAGGTGACTAAGATATGCATCAACCTTTAGAGTGTGACTGTCAAAACTGAGTCACTGAGCATAATCTACTCTGACATGATTACAAGACAGAAACCAGGCCCACTGCAAATTCTAACAATCAGCTGCAAGAAAAACTCAGCATGACTCTTAAATTCAGCAACCAGAGGGAAGCGTGACAAGAGGCAGGAACTGGGGTTCCAGGTTTTGTCCCACTAAACAATTCACTACTAAGAGTTCATCTCATTCTCGGCCTGTTACCAGCTACCTTCAATAGTTCCTGACTTTTGAGAAAGCATTTCTGGACATCCATCCATTCCCAGGCAATTTAGAGTGAATCTGTGTGTCTGACCCAGGGATGTGGTTTCTCCTTTAAGGACTAGGAGGCACCAAGTTAACAATCACAGTGTTCCAGAAGAAGGGCAACGTCAATCAGATCACTGTCATCAGCAGTATGTAATGCCAAGCAAACATCCTCATGACCTGCCATGGGTGTGTTGCCCAAGCTTATTATTTACTAATATTCTTCCTACTGATATACAGTTTAATAGAAATACAAATTGTCATGAATCTGCCTAGCTAACTGGTTACTTTCCTAAAGACAAGGAGATGGAGCTAATGTTATAATTGTAATCTGAAAATTAAGTGATTTTGGTCAAAGACATGTAGGTCACCTGGAAGAAAAGCACAACTTAGCACAACTCTAATCTGCTTGTATCAGAGATCAATCTCCTCTTTCCTAGTAGGATAAACAGATATTTCTGCTTGTATCATAACACTGCTCTAGAACAAATACTGTAGTTTATAAAGAAAGCCAACATCCTAAGCTTACAGGGAAATCAGAAAATAAAAACCTCTTCAAGTATTTAAAAAAAAAACAGAACAAGAGCTACAAGAATGAAATAGTCAGCAGAAAATAGAGCCACTAATGTATTTGCATGAACAGAAAAATACAATTAGAAAATAAGAGAAGCAGGCTGTCTGCCAGCAGCCTTGGTCATGATGCCACTGAAGTTAATCACAAATTCCTATCAACTTCAGTAGAATGGGACCAGGCATTTCAATTATAAAGAACTATGGGCTTTGAAATATAACTACAAAATGCAGCTCAAAAAGTTTGCTCTAGTAACATTAACACAAGCACCTAAACACGGTGCTAGCACACCTATTTTACGCAACTGTCAAGTGTTTATAATATGAACTTGTGCATTTACTTTCCAGTAACTTAACACCTATTGCCCAGAAAACAGCATAGTTCTGATATCACCTTCCTAGCAAAGCACAAAGATTTTCAAAGCGATAATACCCAGCNGAGCTCATCCTACCCATACAAGGATTCTAGGAACATGGGTATCACTCCCCACACTTTCCCGTGGGCAATGAGTTTAATGCTCCCTCTGCTGTCGGCACAGTTATCGCACCAGAGGCCACAGGAGACCACAAGTGATTTTCAGACTGTGCCTGACCATGATGTCCAATGTAAACATAAATCCAGACTTACAGACTACCCAAATAAGCCTACTTACTAATAAAATTTTATGCACACCTGCTGTATCTGTTATGGTAAATAAACCTGTTTGAGATACAGCACAGACATGCAGGATGATAGCTGTTCTATACAGCTGTGACTGTACTGTGACTTCACACTTTTAATGCTGTACACTGGAGAAGTGAACAATTTTCATATGCAGCGCTGCATAAAAAAAAAAAGACAACAGGAAAGAGATAAAAGTGATCTACTGATCTTCATCCTTCTAAGAATATTCTATCTTCAGTATTAGAATGGTAGTATTACAAATAGTATATCTGAACTATGTAAAGTACTCCAGCAGTTCGAACCAGTGTTCTAGCATCTTGAATGTTTTCACCTCTCTGTAACAGTTATATACCTGTCTATATATCACAGTTTAATTAGAAAATGTTTAATTCCATGGGTTTTTCCATTAGTGATCCTTCAGCATTTTTCTCTTCTGTCAAAGTTGCACATTAACCCCATTATTCAGATATTGCTTTTTTTCTAGCCGATACTCAACAAGTTTCAACCCATGCATGCTGACCTCATCTTTGTTAGAGATTATCTCACTCAGTTCTCTGCACCAGATGACATTCCTTACTTTTTCAAGAAGCAATTTAATACTGTATGTAAACAGTTTTACATAGAACAGTATTATTTAAGTACATTAAGGCAATAGAATCATTTCTTCTCATCCTATTTACTTTTCTTAAATTCTTTTCTTTTGGCTTGTATTTGTTATATTTTTCTCACTGCACTTTATCTGCTTCACTCTTTACAGTTAGAAGTTGGCTGTTAGAACAGCTTCTTTTTTCAACTTCTCAGAAAAGACAGCTTGCCTCAACTGTGTGTAGTACAACATCTTCTGACAGAACCTTTTTTTAAAGAAGAAACACTTCAGTTGCTTTATTGAGTCACCCAAATGCTGGGGAATGCTATATAGTAACACAAACTAAGAATGCTCAAGTGGGAAAGAAGCAAGTACTGTTTACAATGCTACTGTATGTCCAGAAATAAAGATGGCATAGAAGCAAAACATAGAGCTGCTGCTATACAAGCTTAGCTCTGTCCTAAGTAGAGTTTGAAAAGAAAATTTTTTTCTTCTTGCTGCAAAGTTAAAGGTTCATTACTCAAAAACCTGTGTGCAAGCACACAAACACAGACACATATTTATCATAGTACCTTCCTCCAAGGAACTTCCCTATTATTGTTTAAGAAAAAATAAATATCAGTGTCTACAAAGCTATCTTACTAACTGAAGAATGCTAAAATACTTAGTTGTTTTTAAATGGAACTTGCATGATTTTATAAATTCTTTCAAATAAAGTTGGCTCAAAAAAATTTATAAAGCCAATACTCAAGCAAAAACTTGTACTGAATTCAATACATACTTGCTAAAACTCTTACTGACTTTAAAACCAATTTTTTTTTTAAATTACCACTGCAAATACAGCTTCCTGTACTTCACAGATCTCTTCTGCTTACTGAGCAATCAAACAGACAAGAGCACAAAACACCACTAGATAAACATCTTCGTTGCACAGGAGTTCAAATTAAAGCAACACTGATAATGGCCTTTAACAGTAGAGGACTTTATCTTCCTTTTGTAAAGTACATTTGTTTAGTCAGGCTATCACTAGAAGTATGGGTCAATATTTCCACACTTCTGACACTGAGTCAATATAATAATATTTCATATTTTTTATCTAAGAGAACTACTGCTCTCCCCTTTCACCATTACAATTTCACTTATATCACTTGGGGGCAGCTTTTGACAGAAAACCTTTAACTTGGCTTGTATGAACTGAAAGTTTATGTTCAGCAGCACTACACAAGCAAGTTATGGAATCTTCTCCTTAGTCTTATTAGAAAGTAATTCTTTTTGTTGTTGCTGTTTCTGAGTTTGTATTTGCTTGATGGAGCTTTCTCAATATAGTTTCAGATACCAAATAATGGTATCTCAAGCTATATTACAGCATCAAGTCACAAACAAATTTACACCAGATGTCTATGTTATATGCCTTTGCATCTAATAGCTAATGGAAATTTTAAGCAGGTCCAATTAACAGTATTAATTTATAATTTTGTTTTCCCCTTTTTTTATGATACTGATCTTAGACATGAATGAGATTCGCATTGTTCTACTACAACACAATTTTCTTAGAGATAGTCTTATGTTAATACTTTTTAAAATGTCATTATCCTTCTAACTCTAAAATACTGGCACCAGCCAAAAGATTACAGTAGCAAGTAAAAGGGAGAAAATACATCATCACAGTTAAGAGGTATTATATACCATTAGGTTAATAAGTTGTGGCCCATGGTGGATGTTGCACTGTGACTGTACGAGATCACTGTGTGGCTCTGTATCTCTTTAGAGTAGGAATCTTTCCTGTACTGCTCTGTTCAGTTGAGAGGGACAGTCCCTGCAACACTCAGGGTAAAACTGCACCAGTACTGAGGTAGCTACAGGCCTTTCCTTCAGAGTGGGAAGAAACAAGATGACCAAAAAAAAGCTCAAAGCAAACTTCCATGTTGAAATTGATATCATGGTGCTTCATTATTGTTAATGTGATGGTCTAATTTTGAAAATGCTGGACACTATCAGAAATATCAGCAACAGTGCAGCCAAGCAGGACTAGGGAGGTGATTGTTCCCCTGTACGCAGCACAGATGAGGCTGCACCTCAACTATTGTGTTCAGTTTTGGGCCCCTCATTACAAGAGGGACATTAAACTGCTGGAGCATATTCATGGAAGGGCAACCAAGTTGGTGAAGGGTCTAGAGCACAAGTGTTATGGGAAGCAACTGAGAAAACAAGGGTTGTTTAGTCTTAAGAGGAAGTTCAGAGGGTACCTCCTCACTCTCTAAAACTGCCTGAAAGGAGGTGGTAGTAAGGTGGGGCTTGATCTCTTCTCCCAGGTAACAAGTGACAGAACAAGAGGAAATAGCGTCAAGTTGCACCAGGGGAGATTCAGATTGGCTATTAGAAGAATTTCTTCTCCGAGAAGGTTATCAGGGATTGGAACAGACTGCCCTGGGCAGTGGTGGAATCACCACCCCTGGAAGAGTTTGAAAAATGTGTCTGTGCTTGTGGACACGGTTTAGGGCTGGGCATGGCAGTGTTGGGTCTACGGCTGGACTCAGAGGTCTTTTCCAACCATAATGATTTTATGACCCTATTTCTCTGCAGTAAATACTTACAAGTCAAACAACAGAGGCTTTTTCTCCTACAGGCTTACTAAAAAGTGCTGCCAAATATGAATTCTTGGAAAACTATAGCAATATTCACTTCAGGAAAAAAGTTACTTCTCTACAACTGTGTTTCAACCTTTTCCTCTTTTGCAATGCTTTCCAAGTACAGCAGCTAGCTCGACACCATTTTACCTGGCTCCTCTGGTGGGACTGCAGCAAGCACAGCGCTAAAAACTGTTCCCTTCCTAGTGAAACTATCCCACTCTCCTGGACAAAACTGCTAAAGTTTTCCCTGCGGCTGTGCAATTACTAGCCCGTCAGGATTTTGCTGCTGCTGCCAGGTATGCAGTACTTTCTCCTGGTGATTTAAAGCTAACAGCTCAGGCGGCGGTCGGCGGGGCTGCTAACGCCTGACTTCCTGGAGAGCCGCTGACCGCGCGGGACAGCACCGTGCACACGGGAGGGAGGCAGGGAGGCAGGCCCGCGGAGCCTCCTTCCTGGCGGGCGGTGGGACACTCCCGGACGAACTCCACTTGCTCCCCTCTCTCGCCACAACCACCCTTCCCCCCACCCGCCACGAAGCCACTCACCTCGGCGGGCTGCTCCCGCCACTGCAGCGCCCCGTCTCCCCCCATGTTACCTTTATTTCGCCGTTTCAAACCTGACAGGAGGGAGGGCGGTTAACAACCCAGCCGCCCTCGCCCCGCGCCAGCCAACAGTTTTCCCTGACAGGAGCTGCCCGCCGCCAGGCCTTCGCCCCGCTCCGCGCCCACTGACCACTTCCCGCCGGGCTCCTCTGACACCGCCGCGGGGCACCGCGACCCAGGACGCAAGGAGGCGGCCTGGGACGAGGCGATGGTACCTTTCGATCCCCCTGCGGCGGGAGGGGAGCTGCTGCTTCCTACAGGCGAGGTGTCTCCGGGGCGCGGTAATGAAGAGGGTGTCCCGTGGGTGTCCTCCTGAAGATCTGCGGGACTCAGCACTACGGCTAGGCCCGGCCCGGTACAGCACGCCACGATACGTTACGATATGGTACGGTACTGTGTGGTGTGGTGCGGCACGCCAGCCCCACAGCGCTCCAGCGGGCCCGGCTCCCGTTGCCATGGGGACAAGTCCCACCCCTCGAAGCGTGAGGATTGGCTGAGCCTGTCCCCTTCCCGGGCCTCGCGGAGGGCTTTGATTGGGTAGCGCTAGACGCCAAGGCGCGATGACGCGAAAGGCTGCGCCGCCGCCACTGCTGCCTGCGCCGAGGAGGTACGTGGCGGCAGCTTTGGGGATGGGACTTGGCCGCGCGCCTCTGGCGTCATGGGGAGGTGGGGACGCGGGGACGTGGGTATGTACCTGGCTCGCGCTGGAGCCTGAGCAGCTTCGGGAGGAGCGTTAGTAGAGGGGTGATTCGAGCCCCGGGGCTGCATCATTTGCCCGAGCCCTGCTTCAGCCCCGCGAGCGCCAGGCTGCTTTGTGAGGCGCGCTTCGGTTAGCGGCGGGTGGTCGTGAGGCGAGCCTCAGGCTGTGTGTGGTGTCTGTGAGATGCGCCGGGTCCATTGTCCCCTGAAAATCCTACCTGGGCCCCGCCTGTGGTGTACCTGAGCTCTACTGTCCTCTGCGATGCAAAAGGAGAAGGGGCTCGGGCAGCGGCGGGAGCAGAGGCGCGTTAGCTCCTGCTGCTCCCACTGACACAAGCTGTTCCTTGGTAGCTCATTTCTCTCAGTCACTGCCATCGGTGTCCCTGTTGAAAACTCACTCCTGATACCAAACGGCATTTAGTGCAAAGATTTTCTCGGTTCAATTAAATCGCTACTGTCGTGTGTCCAATTGTGAACATGAGACTCTGGAATGGTATTTTTCAGGCATCCTTGCCCATGACCGTTCTTCTTTCTGCTAATTCTTTTTCACTGCATTCAGATTTGGTTTACCCTTCGTCTTAGAAACAGAGGAGAAAAAAGAGCAGGAAAACTCTTGACCTCCATGCTGATTAGACAAGTTAGGAACTATTTTCAATATGCACGTCTGTTTGAGTTCGGTGTGAGCTCTTACGGGTTTTCATTAACAGCAGTTTTCAAAGTGTGGTACCTGATTTGTTTGGATGTTTTTTGGACTAGTATCTTCTCTGTGTTATGGACACTGAAAGTGCTCATGCATTATTCAGAGAAGATCTTTTTAGTGGATAGGTAAATACTAGCTGTAATAGCAAATACTCTGTAGTTCATGCAAAAAATAACTTTCTGAAGTAAGTGTAGATTCTAGTTGTAACCTGTTACATGTTCCAATATTGTGAGCCTATATTTGAACTAAGAGATAATGACATGTACAAATCACTGACGAAAGTCTTATTGGTGTGCATTATATTTCTATTAGTCTCATTTGCAATATAACTAAATATCTACATGTTTTGTTTAAGAAACTTGCAATAGTTTGAGCAAATGAAAAAATAAATTGACCTTCTTGCAGGTCCTAAGCAAGATACTCAAAGCTGTCATGGGGTTTTGAATGCTTAATTATGATGAGAATGGGGGTCCAAAGTGGTGGATGAGATTGTAGCTTCTGGGTTTGCTGCTTTTTGCTGTTATTTTTATTTTTATGGAATGTTGTTGATATTAAAATTCCCATCAGTAGAATGAAGAGTTAGGTAGTCAAATGTCTCTGAAGCAGTAGTCCTACACTCAGGCTCCTAAATCTCGCTCTTCTGTCTCTGCTCTGGGAAACTGACAGATGCTACTTCTGCCATCTTTTTCTTGGAGTACAGCTGGGTTGAAAGGCTAAATTATTAGCATTTGTTTGTGTTTTAACCACAGAATAAGCTGATAACTTCAAGGCTGATGGCAAAATACATCTTTTTTTTCCTAACACAGTTCTGTTAATCACAAGAAGAAGCAGTAATACCAGTAGAACTGGTATTACAACTTGTTTCATTTGAGTTAGAAAAAAAAACCCTAAAAATGAGAACAGAGTTTATTATCCATACCTCTATGGCCATGGCAATGCTGGTATTGAAAAACTCATGCTTAACTAGCACAACCTGTGGTTTCCTGTACCAGTACATACTGGCCACAGAGATGCAGCTACTGAAGTAATTTGCTGTGTTTCCCAACAGCACTGAGTTAATAGACATAACCACAGACCTGAAATGGAAATAAAATAGTGATTGCAAAGTTGAGAGTGTGATGGTTAAGTGCCTGATTTATCTGGTGTGGGAGGGCTGTTGACTTCAAGTAAAAGTGGTAGGCAAGAATGCAATTTATTCACTGGTGCAATAGTGACTGTAGTAGCTAATATATGTAGCTGATGTTCCTTATCCAACTAAGACTAATTTACTGAGGAAAGATACTTTATTTTGTAGAATTGCAGTAGCATTGTATATTACTTTCAGTTAGTACAAGCCTTTCTAGGAAATGAAATTTTGAACAAAAGTTGTTGCAATTCAGAGATGAAAATTGCAGTTACTTTTAAGACCCCTTCCAGGCTGGGAGGAGGGAGCGTTTCTAACCTGTTTTTTCATAAGCCAAAAGTATGAATTCATCAGTTAAGTTACTGTAAATTAAACCACAACATGGTCTTACAGTGTGACCACTATTCTGTGATAAACTTGAGATACCTCACCTCTTAGTAGAAAAAAACAAGCAGCAAGATTTTGTAATTTTAGAAATAAATAGCCAATAGCTAAAAGGTGGTAATTTTTTTTTTCCTTCTTGCAGGTCCCATGCTGTAAGGCTTGTTGCTTGGAGTGGAAAATACTGCTTTGACAATTTCAAGATTGTTTTCACCTTCTCTGAATCACAAGCTGATAAGTACTGTAGTCTAGTTAGTTATGTTACTTATTTTTCTGTCTCCAAGTACTACATGGTTATTTCATGCCAGGCTGGAACATACTTTAACTGAAGCGTGGAGGACCCCTGGGTAAGGTGGATCCCCAGCTTTCTGGGGCTATGCCTGTTCCCCCTCCCATGATCTGGGGCACATCTGGCAGTGTGAGCACAGCCATGGGGTGGGACTGGTGCTGATTTGTGATTGGGAGTGCCTGCAGTTTGGTCCCTTGGTGGATCCACTTCTGGTCATGTCATGTGAGTAACTGGAACAAAAAGCTAGATGGATTATTCTGCTTAGTAGTAGAGACTTTTTAATTCCTGTTTTGCTGTTGGTCATCTATTCAATGACATAGAGAACCTATTTATTACAAATCTTGAGGAGAGTTCTATTACACTAATTAATTTGGAAAGGTAAAGAAAAAAATCCATTGTCTTCTAATGTTGGCCAAAACTTAAATTCTAGAATAAAGATGAGTTATCAGTGCAACTGCAACTGTTTATATTGCAGTAGTAGAAACTCCAGGTCCTTTTTTCTATTAGATACTGGACAGCTCAGATACAGTCTGTGAATAAAGTCTATGGCTATGCTGTAGTATCTCTTACCTTCTCCTGTCCTTTCTTGGGCATGTACCTAGCTGGTTTTCTGCTGCAGATTTCAGAGTGATGTATTTATTTTCAGACTGATTTTCTAATCTTAAAATTATAAAAAATATTTTTCTGTATATTTTAAATGAAAGAAAAAATATACTATGAAGTTACAAAGGGTTGGAAAGAACGAAGACAAAAGTTTTCATAATATAAAAATTTATTTACTGAATTTAAATAAGGTGATTACCCTAGAACAAAATTAGGAAATCTTAGTCTATTCAGAGAGACTTCTGGGCATATTTTATGAAAGTGAGCATGCTTAGTCAGATTCAGCTTTTAAATTCAGCAGTATTTAGATGTCAGTGAAGCAAAATATTTAATCGTATGTTTAGGTCTATGCCTGCTTCCTTTTGAGTATTTGCTTACATTTCTGTAAGATTTAATAAAATACTCTTTTCTAAATGAGCAAGCTAATGACTTAGGACTTTAGATTAGAAATCAGAGAAGGAAGACTTCCTTGATAATTTCAGCTCTACACTGATTTTAAAAAAGGAAATAGACAGTTTTTATTCTGCAGAGGAATATTATTTACAGGCACATTTACCAGAACCTGGTAAAGAGGCAGGGTGCTTTAGAAACACAGAAGGAGATGTGGTCAGAGAAGCAGGTGTGATCTTGCCTCTGAAATGCTTGTAGTTAGAACTGGGATGAGACTTATAATATGTTCAGGAGGAAGAAACCAAGCAAATGGAAGAAGAAAGCCTAGTTTCAAAAAACCCTCAGGTTTCACTGTTTTGAAGGTGTAGGAAAATATGAATACTGGTACAGGACATGAGGAAACTTCAGACTTGAAGCAGCATGGAAAAGCCACAAAGGGCAGAAGAGGAATGGTGTCCTGCATAAGAGGAGGTAAGTCATCTAAGTTGGTACAAACTATTTTGGTACTCTCAACTGAAGAGAGGGTGACTTGGAAATGAGCTCATAACGAATAGCAGGGAAAACAAGAAGTAAAAGGTAGGGTACTGTGGTTGCAGCAAGAAGTATGTCACTTTACAACATTTTTTTGGCTTCTCACTTCCACTAACGGAAATACTAAAAGAAGTAGAATAAAAGGCTTGTGGTAAGGGAGATAAAGAGCAAGTCTGTCACACAAATCTCACGTGGAACAAGTACCAGCATATGTGCTCATTGGAACAATGAGTACACTGGATGCATATTTGTTTCCTCACACTTAAAAAAAGGAACAGTGTTTAGCAAAAAGTATTGTTGATGTTCTTGCTGGACCCTGACGTTATCTTGTTCCTGAAAAACTTGCTGAGGAAATCTGAATGTTACAAGAATGGGAGGATATGGTTGCAAGTTCTGCTCCATCCTGCCTTGTTTTGGACCCTGGCCATCAGGAAACTTTTTGTCTGTTTCAGAGATGAAATACTTTCTCTTCAGTAGTAGTATTATGTGCAAGATGTGTAAATAATCTGTGGCAAGGGAGGGACTTCATTATAGAAAGGGAAGTCATCCCAACTTTTCCTTTCTTTGATGAAGTTTTAAAAAGAGCTTTCTACAAAAGATGTGCTTGAGGGGAATTTGCATGTTTTGTACTGACCTACATAAACTCTAGTTAAACATAAATATAGCTTAAAAGTAATTTCACTCTGCTTCTGTCACCCTTTGTACTTTATCAGCCACTGATCTTTATTCTTTGTCAATTCATGCATGTTTAATACTGCATTGCAAATATTTTTTTTCCTCATCTCCAAAAGAATTCATAAAAATAATGCTAAGTGGGAAGATTTGAAAAAGCTTTGTTTTCTTGCCTCTGTTGGAGCTGCATGTGTAGAGAATGGAAATGCAGGCTTCTGCCTACTGCAGATGAATGGAAATAAATCATAGTGCAAGCTCTTGCAAAAGAACTTACATATCCTGCAGTAGAAAAACACAGATCAGTGTAATGTTTTGTTGCATAGCTTTGGCTTTATTTCAAAAGATGAATTCTCTACAGACATTTGCTTTGGTATCTAACTGGTAATTTTAACAAATATATTGAAATTGGATGAAAAGTTTTGTGGTTGACCTGAGTGACTTGTGTCACAGGGGAAGCAGGGAAAGGACAAAGCAGAGTACAGAAAATCTTGTGGAAAAAGAAAACTGATATTACTGCAAAATCCTGCAACTAGCACTCACTTTTAAGAATATCTTTATGCAGAAGCAGGTATTAAATAGTGATATGAATATAAAAATAATACCTTTAAAAGAATTTTGGAAGATCAACAAATAAATTCTGCAACTAAATGGACATCACACTATAATTAGACACTGTTTCTTCTTCCAGACAGTTTTACAGTGGTTAATGTTCATACTTATTCTATGAAATATGTAAATATTAAACCAAAGGTTTAATAGATTGTGAAGCAAAGAAGTTATTCCATTTTGTGGAGCAGCTGCCACACTGGAAATAAACTAGAAGTTTTGGTTCCAGCTCTGTTGATATGTATTAGAAGTGGAAAAGCAATGCTGTGACCAACACCTAAGAGCTTCCTAGAACTGGTTAGCTACACACGGCCTGCTTTTCTGGTGTTGTCATTGGATTAAAGGTAGCTAATACTGCCTGCTTTTATGGTAGTTGCTGCAAGTATTTACAGTTGTGAAAAGTAGTGGAAATGGAGATGTTTGAGACACAGATTGACTTATAGAATGGATTAGGACAACAACAATTCTTATTCTGGACCTTATTTTCTTTGCTTATGTTGTCACATCTTCTGGCTTCATTCCCAGATCCTTCCTTATTGTGTAACCTCCATCAATAAAAAAGTAATATACAGAGTAAAAGCTTTCATCAGTCTTTCTGAAAGCACTCTGGAATTGTTCCTTGTTTCACAAAACCACAGTTAGATGATGCCCATTTTATAGGCTGGTGAACTGAAGCCAAGACAAAGTGGTTTGCCTAAACAAACCATATCTGTTGTGAAAGCATTATCAAACTCTTTCTGTGAGCCTCAGGCTGCAGATGTATAATTTAATGTAAGACATGGTGTGCAGGTTCAGTTGCCTCGTTACCAAGGGACTGGGAGGCCTGTCTTGCAACAAATATCTTTAATCTGTTCTTCTTTGGCACATCAGAGTCTCTCTGCAAAACTTCTTGTGCAAAGGGACATGTAGAGCCCCTGCAAATGCTCCTGAAGAGTCATCCTTTCCCAACCAACCCAATCAATCATGAAGTCTCCATGTTGACTGGAATTGCTATACTTTCAGAGATAAAACCAAATACTGCTTCCCCTGTTATTTTTAAATTAATAGTATTTTCGGAGGTTTTAAGGAACTTTACCAACCTTTTTTAGATACTCAAACACAGTCTTAAGGCTTTATCTTCTGGTCAATGACTGGCAGACATAGGGTCCCTCATAGGACTCAAAATTTAGGCAAGAAATGATACTCGCCCCAAAATATTGTGACTTTTATACCACTAAGAGTTAGTGGTAGACTGCATTCAAGTTATTTAACATTTTAAGAGTTTTCAAAGCCAGTAAAAAATCAGCATTAGATGTTTTTTTAAATCCTTTACAACAACAGCCCAAAACATTAATTCCCAGTGCTTAATGATCACAGGGACATGGAGTTTAAGCATGGGTTTAAAACAAAACCAACCAGCTTTCAATACAAGCTCTACCTCTGTCATCATCTCTGTCTGCCTTTTGCCATCAGGCAAGCAGCATGTTTACCTTTTCAGTCCTTTATTTGCAAAGGTGCTAATCATTCTTTGTTAGTACTATCTAGTCGCCATGTGTGCACTTAGTTGAGAGCATACTACAACTTCTGTTCTTTGCTGATAAACTAATGGTTTCTAATAAGTTGCAGGGACTTTCTGGAAATAATCTTAATAGTTATGGAAGAGCTGAATACCCAAGTTCTGGTCTTAACTAGATCCCACCATGTGGACTGGTTTTCAGAGGCAATATACTCAAGGGTTTACTGAGAGGTCAGATGGAATCTTAATTAATTACATTATGATACATGCTTCTGGGGAGTGTTTTAGTTATCTGCGAGATCAACCCTGTTAATTTTGGTGCAAATAGAAAAAAGTAAACCTTAATTTCTATTAAAATCAGATTAAAGAAGGATTCCTTAAATACTTTCTGTGTAAACCCTCTACAGCTGTCAGGCTATTTGTTGTTTTCCTTAGAAAACTGTGTGGTGACTGCAAAGCTTACGAAACTGTGATGTAAGAAAAACAAAGCATATTAAAGTGGTATGATTGAGAAAAGGATTTTTAGCCTGACTGTAGGATTTATGATAGCAATATTTTTAGAAAAACAGAAGAAAAACCCACAATGTTTCAAATCTATCTCTTCCCCCTTTAGTGAAAGCTATATATGCATGCTGCAAGATATCCAGGGAATTCTCTAAATGGCTGGGAATGTTTCTTATATTTTCAAGGTTGAAAAACGTCTACTTCTGTCTCTTTGAAACAAGCTGTTAAAGTCTCAACCAAAGAGACAGATCAGAGCTCATCAGTATTGTGTATCCTCTGCTGCTTTATGTAGTAGCTAGAGACTACATATGTAATACTCAGCCCTTTTGTAAGACTAGCATGTTAATCTTTATTTATGTTTTAAATCTCATAAGGACTGCTAGGTTTTAGAAAAAAATCGGCTTTTCTGACTTCAAACTTGTGAATTTTCAGAAGTTCTTAATATTAGATGGAGATGGACGTTTTGCTTCACAGTCGAATGACTAGGTTAGAGTTGGACATCTTTTTTCATAATGGGAAACTAAGAAGATAGGATTACCTTGCTAATAGAGTATGAACAGCTAGCCTTTCACTAGGTCACCTATGTCATTGCTTCATTGCAGTAGGATGACTGTGGATCCCAAGCAGGTGTCCTGACAGGTGATTTCTCTGACACCTTGGAAGATGAGAAATGACATTCCCAACATGTTCTGCACAGCCACACTTGGGCGAATAAGCTTGATCCTGACAGAGTTCTACATAATGGATAAGGAGTATCCAAAAAGACAGGGTTCACAATGAGGCCAGAACTGTGTGGTATGCTGATGAGCTGTCATCCTCCTTGGAGTTTCTCAGTGAGCAGTGCACATATGAACACACACTACTTTTTCCCTCCCACGCAAACAAGCTCTCTGTTGAGCTGTGACACATGTTAATGCTGTTGGCTTCTTTCTGCTGGGAGCTGACTACTGCAGGCCTGTCTGAAAAGTTTTCCACCAAACGTGGAGACCATTTTCATTAGAACAATATCCAGTTTTGTTCCTCGAGCATGGGTGTCTTTCTACTCATGAATGTAAACAGCAAAGGCAAGCAATAAATTCCTTTGAATAATGTGCCAGTACTCTACTCTTACATAACTTGTCATTCTCAACTAGGAGACACTTACTTACCAATTAACACATCTTGGCAAGGATTTCAGGCATTTTAAATTAATTCTGCCACTTCCAGAACATCCATTAGATAAAATCTGTTGAATTTGAATCATTGACCTTTAACCTAAAAATCAGTTTTACAAATATCTTCCAGGAAGCACATTGTGGGCTTAACTTCCCCTGTGAAAACTACAAAAAGTTGTACACCAAAGGACAAGGATTGAGGGCTAGAGCCCTAGCAGAATTAGACTTGGACAGGGATATGAAAACTGCCTCACTGAATCTACTTGGTAGGATAATTGCTATACACTGTGTGACCATAAATAAATGCATGACATAAGCAACTGTTTAGTTTTTTTGAAATAGTAGAATATTTCCGTTAACTTGAAGTGCTTAGAGAACTGTGAAGTTGTGTTACTGATGAACGTAGGTTACTACAAGAAGCTTTATGCAATTAGCTTGTGCCAGAAAAGGAATACCAGATTTTGTTGATGAGGACTTGGAACTGCAGGGCAGCTGGAAGAAGACCCTATAGCCTCTTTCTTAGCAGCCTGACAAAGAGATCACTGTGGAAGTCTCTGGCTTTAGGATTCCTACTGATAGTTTTGTTTTGCTTTATTTTAATTCTTTTATATGGGAAAATTCAACTGAGTAGTCAATAGGCAGATTTATCACACTCTGCCTTTAGATGTCTGAGTAAGTGTGACTTACTGTGATCAGGATTTTACATACCAGAAGTCTACCCAATTACCTCAATTACCTTTACCCAAGGAATGATTGCTATTTCCAGGTAGGCATCCTGTTGCCCACAGTTTCTCCCTCAGGTTTTTCTGGCATCATTCTTCACTAATAGCCCTTACCAAAGCATACTAGAGACTAACAACAGTCCCATGGTACCTCCTGAGTATGTTGCAGCACTGACACAATTTCTGCATGTGTTTTCTAACTCTTCTATTTCCACTCCATTTTAGGAATGTTCAGAAGCTTAATTTTATTTAAAGCCTTCAAATAATAGAAGTTGTGCATAGACCATCTGTAAAAAGAAGCTGCATGAAAAAGATTAAAAGTAATCACAAAGTATTTATAGTAAAATAAGTAGTGAAATGTGTTGTTTCTGTTCTTCAGTTCCCTGTTCTACTAGCTCTTCTGGACATAAATTATTTGGAGAGAAAAAGAAAAAAAGAGGATAAATATGAAAAATCTTTTAAGAATTTCCAGTGCATACCCTGTCATGCCATTTTCTAGAGAATGTTGCCTAAATTGTGTGGCACATACCTAACTTTCTATTCTAAGATTTGTAGTAGTAATTTGGCTCCTGGTGCCTAAATTCCCATTTACTGAAACTGGACCTGGTTACTAAAAAACTCAAGAGAAGATTTTACTTGCACTTGAAACTATCAGCAGTATTTTTTGATTGCAGAGCCTTAAATATGTAACTTGAGTATGTAGCCAGCTGAAATTATTGTGTAGATTTTGAGAGCCATATGCACACCTTACACGTGCTGAAAGCACATGCAAGCTGCTGCATAGCACTGAAACAATAAAAACATAACTGTGGCTTATTTTTCTTGTAAATTCATTACTGACACTGATATTGTATTCCCTTTCTCCCTGAAAGAAATCCACAATGAAATATTAATAGTAACATTCTGTTGAATAAACATCTGCAGATGTAAGCAATAACTATTTAAGCTTGAATAAACACTCAGAACAAGAAAAGTGAATAATAAAGTTCAAAATTACCAAGAAAAGGCATGGAGAGAGTAATCTAGGAAATTATACTGAATTTTCAGAAGGTATACTTTTGAGGAAGTAATACAATCTTTTGCTTGCTTTAGCAGTAAAAAACAACCTGTCTCCCTCTGCTGGTTTTCAGAGGAAAAAAAAAACAGACTAAAAAATCATAGCTGAAATTTTGATACAATTTACCAGATATTCCAGATTTAGGGCTTAAAACTTGTTGCCTTTAAATACGTAGGAGTCACCTTGAGGACATTAGAACTACCTGTCTTGATTAGCTGAGGATTGGTAGACTTTTGCAGTATTTACTCTATTTATGCTAGTAGTTTCTTGGTATATTTAACATGACTTCTTTAGATGTGCATCTTTAAGAAAATACAACTTAGATAAATTGAAACTGTTTAGCCTTTAATTCAAACATCAATGAATCTCATAGCTATCCTGAAGAGCATCTAATGCTGAAGTCATACATGTGAATGTGTAATTTCCCTTTCTTGGGTAGTCTTGAGTTAGTGTAGTTTATAATTCAGGTTAAGCCTTTTTCGTTCAAATAGGACTTTCTAAACTGCTCCATAAATACAGGTCACAGGCCATTGAAGGCCACACAGAAGAACAGCTACAGTGCTGAGCATTGCTCGGCAGTTATGACAACTGCCGAGGTTTCTTTGAGTTGTGCAGGGATTGCAGAGTTGGGGCCGGCAGCCCTGGGATGGGTGCTCTCCGCTGGCCAAACCGCCAGAGTGCTCCACGGAGCAGTGAGACGCCAAACACTGTGCCCAAGACAGCGTATCAGCGACGCGGGGGGGCGGGGAAGAGAGGGAGAACTTTGTGTTGCAGTCTCCACCCCGATAAATAAATGTTTTGGAATTTCCTTGGAACAGACACGCTGCACAAAGTTACTACCATGTTTTGGTGCGTGTCATGGTACCTGCAAAGAGGTTTATGTCCTTGGTACTATATGCTCCTCCATCTTCCTATTGTCAGAGGAAGCACGTTTGTCCTTTAATAATCTTTGTGCTTCTGCTTACAAATTCTCATTCACAAAAAGAATGCTCTAACAATTACAGACATTGTTTATTCCTTCCAATTAGTTAAAGGCAAGTAGCAACTCCAGTAGTTAAATTAAGGCATTCATCTGTTAAATTTGGAGGGCTTACATAAATGCATTTTAGGCTGAGAAGAAAATTAAGGCAATTTTGGGTTTAAAGTGACTTTTTTTTTTTATGATTTTGTGTTTTTTCGTTTTGTTTGTTTGAGTTGTTTACTTCCCATGTGTGTTGGTCATCAAAACACAGTTGTTATGCCTTATTACATGTAGCTATCCTTTTGATCTGGGTATACATCAAGCTTCTTTGTATCCTAAGTATTGTTTTAAAAGGCATCTGCCAGCTGCAGTCTGTCGTATTTCCAGTGTTAGTATAATTAGTTACACAAGAGAATTTGATTTTTGCATATGTTATGTTGGAGTCCTTTTGTGAAGTTTGAGTATTGGGGTAGTGAGCAGAGGAATTAACTTTTCCCAAATATTTTATCAAATTCTTGCATGTTTATTCTGCTTGTGGTATGCAATTTGAAGTTTAATAAACATGTTAATAAAATTATATTGATTTTTACTGCTTTTTGATCTGCAACATTTTTTTTTTCCTATAAGACATAGCTTTTATAAAGTATCTTCTGAGAACTCTCAGGGTAGCATTTGGTCAATGTATCACAGACAACAAACATAGTAGCACAGTAGTGAGACTTCTGAGACATGCACCTTGCACATTTGTAGTTACATGGACATATGAATAACTTCCTGTGTAAGAAATGCTTTAAAACTGATGTCATGTTTTCATGCAGGAATGTGTAACTTGTGATTATCTATTCATAAGCAAGTCTGCAGGCTATGTCATTGTTCACTGACTCGACTGTCTGGGGAATAGTGTCATTTTGTCTAGAAGCTGGGCTTCTAGTGCCAAGCAGTTCTCCCTCTTGAAGCATGGAGAATGCTACATGGTATCTGATGTACAAATGCTGTTTCTAAAACTGTCTGGTACTGATTCTAGAGTGCACCTGATAATTGGTGTGTAGGTAGTGTGAATGTAGCTGAGAAACAATTAAAGCAGAGGCAAAAGTACTGATCTTGGAGTTGCTCCTCATTGTAGAAGGTGAGAGCAAAGGAAGGGACGGCATATTCAGTTTTTATTCAGTCTGATAAAAGGAAATCAGTACCTGTTTAACATGAAGCACCTTTAGAATATTTTGCAAAAATGAGATACCACTAAAAAGTATGGACTTAAATTATTAAAATTAATGCAAAATAGCAGGAAATTTTTCTGGCAAGAAGGAAGTAATTTCTAAGGAAAGGCACACAAGGTTCCTACAGTTATCATGGTGCTGGTAGGCAGGCTTGATAATAATCTAAAATTCTGCACTAATCCATAGGAAAAAAAAATAGTCTTTCCTATCTTGACTTTTATGATTCATATCTGACCTTGTCTTACTGTCATATATTACATAATGTGATAGAGGTTGGTCATCCATACAGTCATAATCTTGTTGAAATTGGATGTGGAAACCACCTTTTACCTAGGCTACACATATTAATGCTTCTTTGGTTAGTGATGGATTAAACATAGACAAATGATTGTCCCAGGACTAAACCCGGTGGCCAGTGTGTCAGAAGTATGATCTAGAGGAGTTTAAGGTGACCTATATGTGAGGGGGGAAAGCAGCACAAACATCATGGGAACTGTTTTGCACCAGGAGGTGCTGGTCCATTAGGATATAAGAAAGGTCTTCTGCCTCTATGAAGTATCATTTAAACTGCTGTTCATTAGAGCCAGCACTATGAAGAAAGAGAGGATAGCATGGATAATCCTACACCCCTACAAGTGCTGGACACCCTTATTTGTGCAGCATCAAACAGGCACAGCACACTCTGCAGACCCCATCTGTAGAAAAGGGTTTCCCATGTCAGTCATTATAGGATTTTCTTAAAGGAAAACAATTCTGTCCATCACTTCTAATATCAGGCAGAAAGGGTGTTCCCACGGGAACCTCTCGCTGCACTTGTAGATAAAGGCAAGGACAGGCAGGTGGTGTAATTGCTGCTACCAAATGGGAGCTGACTGCAGACTCCTGCTACACAAATTCTTGATGGCTTAGATCACCAGAGACTGGTAACTTTTTAATCAGTGTCATTAAAGAGTCTATGATGCTTCTACAGGAACACATTTGGTGTCAGCCTTCCAAGCCTCCATTTTGCTCTGTTGAAGTCACCTGCAAGGGCTTTCATTGACCTTAAAGGTGCTAGGTCAAGATTTATCTGATAGAAAGCACTTAGATGCTAAAATGGTGGGGTTTATATATAGTCACACACAAAACGTCACCGCCAGCAATGCACTGATGACTTTTTTTAGTAGTTCATTTATATTGTAGCTTCTGAACGGAATGTTTTTCCTGTGTCTTTTCAGCTTCATTGTTTTGTAGTTTTTGGAACTTTGGTGTTGTAAAAGAAATGAATAAAATCCCAACAGGGATAAATTGAATTGATTATTTTAAGTAATATCCCCTGAATGGATAGAATATGAAGTTATTCTCTCTGGAATTCTTTTGCTTCTATATTAAAAATCATATTGTCACTTCTAAATGCCTGTTACAACCTCTAACTTGATCTTACAAAAGACCTATTGTCTAAACTTTGTATGAAATCCCACAAGCAATACTTCTGAGCATACCCAAAGCATTCTGTTCTTTTGGAGCTATTGTGAAGGTCAAACCAAAATACTGTCTTTCTGAAACGTGTTGGTATGTCAGGAAGGTGGGAGCTGACAACAGGCATCGGCCGGGGCTGGAGAATGAGTTTCTGGAAGTTAAATTAAGCAAAGTTCTGTTCTATGGAACGTGTTGTTCCAAACCGCTGGAGTCGAAAGCTGGCAAGTGACCTTAGTACTTCTACGACTAACCCCCCCACGTGCCTCGGAGCACCCTCGATCCATCAGGTGCCTGCTCAGCCTCTCCCGCAGCGTGTGTCTGTCCCCGGCGGGTACGGGCAGTGCCCTTCCTCCGCGGCAGAGGAAGTTCATTGTGTCTAGGCTCGGCCCCAGCTCCCGGACGGACATTTCTGGTGCGTTGTGCAAGTCTCCAGCCGTGCCGAGCATTCTTGGGCCGATCGAGCGATAAGGGCAGGAAATGACGGAGAGTCACCTCAGAGCCACCCACCCCCCGCCGGCCCGGCTCAAGGAGTCCCGCCGGCCGCCACGCTTACAGCCAAGTCTCGCCGCCGTTACCAGCCCGTTTCCCCGGCGGGGACAGATATCCGCCGCTGGCCCTGGCCCCGGCCCCGGCCTCAGGAGGCCAGCGGGGCACAGATTTGGTGGCGGCCAGGCGGGCGTCGGGGGCGGGTCCGAGCAGAGCGGAGCTGAGCCGCTGAAGCTCCACCCTGCCCGTCCCCTTCGGGCCGCGGCCCGCCCCTGCTCCGCGCCAGCGCTGCGGTCCGGGGCCGGAAGTGAGCGCACGGCGGCGGCGGAGAGGGGAGGGTGCCTGCAGCCTAGTGCGCGCTCCCGGAGGCGGGCGGCAAGAGAGACGAAGGGAAATGGCTGTTGCCGCGGGCCGGTGGCTCTGTGAGGTAGGCGCGGGGAGATTCGCCGAACTCTGCCGCTGGATGTTGGGCGGAGTTGGGGCTCTGCTTGCTGCCCCGGTCCCGTCCCTCCCAGCCGGTATCATTTTGCTCCCCCTCGTCGTCCCGTTTCGCCCTCGCCCTCTTTTTCCTCAGGGGTGCTCTCGACGCGACCCTCGGCCTCGGCGCAGCTCTGGGCCCGAGGGCGGCCGGTATTCCCCTCGCTGCCGGGGCGGCACCTGCAAGCGGTGGGTCCTGGGGCTCGACCCGCGGTGGCGGGTGGGCAGCGGCGCCGGGTCCGGCGCTGCCCGCACGGCTCGTCCCCGCCGCTTGGTGCCAGGGCGGGCTCCTGCGAGCCGGGAGCGGAGGCGAGGGCGCTGCCTTCTCAAAGTACTTCATCGGCCGCTGGAGCGGTGCCGCTTCGGAGACGAGCGGTAATGCCGAGACGTCCAGCTGCTTAATGGCACTGCAGGGTTTGAGGGTGCTGCTTATACCCGAGGTTGAAGTCTTCGGGGTGGCAGGTAGCTGCTGGGCAGGAGTCGCCTGGGAAAGCTCTGGGAGCCAGAGTTCTCGCCCTGCTTTGGGGACGCCTTGGCTGTTGCTGTAGGGACCCACCAGGTTTACGTTTCCTTCTTACTCATCTTGTTGGCTTTTTGACTGGGTCAGCAAAGCTCGAGTAGGTGCGTTCCAGTGGTCCCAGAGGAACTGACTGTTTACAGAGCTGATCCTTAAACACCTCTGCTTATTTTCTCCAGGAGCTTTTCAGGTGTTAGTTGTAGTGTCTAACAGTATTGGAGTTCACAACTTTCTCGAGTTTATTATTCTGCATTAGTGCAATAAAAAAGGTGTACCTGCAGTTTGCTAGCATAAAGTAACTTTCCACCAAGAGCTGTGCTGTTATTGGGGAAAGAGAACATGGTAGTAAAATGCACTCCAAAAACAGAACATGGAAGAAAAGACAGAATCTGATGCTCTTCCTCATTCCTGTATTACTAGAAACGTGGTCCTAGAGCATAGTGCAGTTATGATTGGGGTTAGGGGATAGATGCAGAGGTTTTAACTAACAATCTTGCATGTTTAATGCAAGTCTCTTTCCAAAGGGAACTGAAAATTCAAGAAAAAAAACGTGTGATGTTTGTGAAACATGTTGTGCAATACCTACTTAGCAAATAAATGTTCAGGAGTAGTAGTGATGGATGCTTTAAGAAGATTCAAAGAAGAAGCAGAAATGGAGTAGGGCAATGAAATCTGATGGATAAAAAAGCATTTTGTTAGTTGGTTTTGTTAGCTTTGCAGACAGCTGAGACCTTCATTCTCCAAATGCAGACCAGGCCTGGAAAAAACTATGTGTCTAGGAGGAAGAGAACTTGCTTAAACTGAGCTTGTTTACTGCATTAGGAGGGGAAGAAAGGGACTATAATGCCCAACAAGTTTTGTTTAAATTGAAAACAAGTTGAAGCAAAACTAGGAAGACTAAATGGAGGCTGGAAGTAAGCTGCATAAAAGATGAGGGCAGTGAGAGAAAGCACAGGGAGAAGTAACCAATACTTGAAGTTAAATGGCCTTTTGTTGGGGGGGAAAAAAACAAACAAACCAAAAAGCAAACAAGTAATAAACTATTTAGAGTCTCATTTTCTTAAATGTTTTGCTGCATTTGAACAGTCTTTTACACAAAGATGTTTGTTTATTTAAATAAGTAGGAGGTCTCAAGGATTTAAATTTTTTTATTTAATAAAATGGATTTGTCCTACTTAATTACTTAATTACAGTGTAATAATAATAATTCTGATTTAGGTACTTAAGGTCCCTCTTACCTTTTGGAGTAGTATTGTCATCATTAAGAACTCAAATGTTCATCAGTACGGATAATCAGTGTATATAAATTGGTGATTTAGTTATTTTTTTAGTAGCTTGCTATGTAGCAACAAAGCAAATTTAATGCATTAAATGGAAAATGATGCATTGCAAAATGAGTAGAAAATCTTTTCTGAATTTGTGTTCCTCTGTTTCTTACTTCTCAAACCAAGTTAACTTGAAACTGCTGATACTTATAGTGCTGCTGTTATATCTGCTGTCTAGGTGAAGAAACTTGAATTAAAACATTGCTTGAAAAATAAAAATGCTGAGGTGATGCTTCTAGTTTTTTTTTAAATTGATATGGGACCAAACCCAGACCACTGTGTGACTATAGAGTAAAGTGAATGCTAGATTGGAATTTGATGAGAGCAGGATTGCATGTTGTTTGTCTTTAAACTCTCAAACACTCCATCCCTGGAGGTGTTTAAGAGACGGGTAGATGTTGCATTGGGGGACGTAATTTAGCAGGTTGCTAGGGCTAGGACAGAGGCTGGACTCATGATCTTTAAGGTCTCTTCCAGCTGGAACTGTTCTATGATTCTATGAAAGGTATCTATGGAAGCTTTAAAAGTTTCAGTAAATTAACACTGATAGGTATGACAGAATAAGCGTAACACTAGCATGACTAGAATTCATATAGTATATGTTTTTTAAGGTCAGCCTTAATGACATTCAGATAATGATGTTCTATTTTTTATTTGAGATGTATTGCCTTTTAATGTCCACAGTTAATACCACAGTAATTTCTGCACTTATTTTTAGACTAGTGCAACAACAAACTTGAGAGTATAGCACCAGTGTAAATTGTTTGCTTTGTGGAAGTGTAACTGTAAACATGTTTCTCTGTTTTAAGTAGATGTGTAATTACTTACCAGAATCAGAGTGCAGTTTTTATCAGCAGTGGTCAATAACATCAGTTGTTTCATACAGCATTCATCCAGCCCCTTTGTGCATGCAAAGGTTCCTGTGATGTCAATTTTTGCAGAAGAATGCAGAAGTTGTTTCCAAACTGGACAAGTGAAGGAGGAAATTTTCCAAAGCGTGCCAGTAATGATAAACTTCACTTAAACTATAAAAGATTTAATTGAAGTGTTTTATTCAAAGCTCAAATTAAATAAAGTTATGTGAAATATTACTTTGATCTATACCTTAGTAGAAATGCAACTTGAAATTACTTCCCTAGAGTCAGTTTAGTTTGTTCCAAGTGAGGTCACTTCAGAGAGCTTTCATTAAAGAAATTGAAGAAGGGAGAGAAGGTATGTCTGCATTTTTCATGTAACTTGTAATTTTCATAAACAAAACATCACTTAGAAGAAACTAACCATGACTGGAAACTTGCAGTATGTTGTGTGTAAGGACCTCATGGTATTTGTGTTAAGAGTATGTCACTAGTTCAGATGTAGCAATTGGTTACTGCATGATGTCCTAGATGAAAGTTTGATACATGTGGAGTTCATAGCTCGTAAGTTTCAATATTGTAGTTGATATCAGTAGTTATAGGAGACGTGGAGAACAGGTAGCTGAGATGGTCTTCTACTTAGATTGTAGTCACAGCAGAAAAGTAAATGGCGATGACAGTGCTTAGTTACAAGGTGAGTACTGAAAGTTTGCATGAGTACACCATGCAGCTGGACAAATTCCTAAAGGAAAAAGTCCATCAGGGGTCTTAATATTAGAGAAGTTACCTCAGGATTCAGGAAGTACTTGAGTGGCAAATTAGTGGAGACTAGAAGAGTATTTTGAGGAAGTATCATTGCATGCTTTCCTTGGTGTAACTTCCTTCCATTTGTATTTCTGAAGCCACCATTAGAGACAAGTTAAGGATGAGATAAAGCTTTGCTCTGGCTGAGTAGAGCCATCCTATTCAGTTTTCTACCAGTCTAGTATTTAAAAAAAAGGAAATGTAATCATGGAATCTACATATCTAATAAGCATTTAGTATTTTCTCATGTCTAAAGCAAAAAGGTACTTGCAAATAGTGATCCATTCTGTCAGTTCATAACCAACAGATCTGCTTAATACTTTCATAAATACTGGGTTTGTGACTAAGAAGCATCTGCTGGTTATAACTGAAACTGTGTAAATTTCCTGCCTGAGGGTAAACTCAACTGCTGAAGCAAGTGGTAGAAATAACTTGACTACTGCAGCAGAAATGCATTGGTTAGACTGGTAGGTTGATACAGATGCAGTGATACAGAGTTAAACCTGGGACAGAGCTGTGGTGACATGGCTTTCTCTCCCTACACCAGTGATGGATTTGGTGATGTTTTGTTGAAGGCATATACTGCTGCACAGGGAATAGAAGAGGATCTTTGTGGGGGAGGGTTGTTTTCATTTGTGTCTGTTAATAGCCACTGTCCGTTGCATCATGAACTTCCTGCATTTTACTGTATTTTGAATCCTTTCTGACATGAGGATATTTGCAGGGCTTCAGGCATATAGCTTAAGAAAATTTGGGAGTTTTGTATGATCTTCTGTCTATGCTGTAGAGTGTTACAAAACTATATGGAAGGTGTCTGGGCATCTAGCTTAAGGTAATTAAAGAAGATAACACAAATGTTCTTTTCTCTGTCCTCCCCACACCCTAGACACTTTCTATATTTTTGATTGAATTGCATGTGTAGTTTAAAAATGTCTGTCTTCTGCTTAATACTACTGGTATTTGGGTTAATGGAAGTACTGCTGTAGGCAGATGGCTCAGGTAATTTGTCATGCTGTACTGTGATCAGGCCTGCACTGTATGAATAACTAAAACTTTTGAGAGTGGTATTGCTGCCTGGATAAAGCCCTGAGGATCCTTGTCAGCTCTTCACAGCTGACCCTGCTTTGAGCAGATAGTGGAACTAGACACCCCCTGAAGCCCTTTCCAGTCTTAATTCTTCCATGAAAGTGATACTACAGAGTAAAACTATTTTGCAAATTATGGATTACTACGCAGATTACTATGGATTACTGTAGATTACTATGCAGATTATTCATCTGGGGAATCAAAATATTTGGGGCAACAGCATTACTTAAAAAATAAAAAAACACAAGCCAAGCCTTAAAACAGTAGCCAATGTTGATTCTGTGTGAAATGTTTTGTGTTTAGAAGTTCCTTTTGAAAAGAGAGGTTAGTGGAAAAGAGTGAATCGTAAGGGTGACGTGGAGGAAAGCACAACTTTGGAGGTGGCTGGAAAGCAAAAGAACCAGTAACATGTTTTTCAGAGCAAACTTCTGAAACCAAAGGGGTGGATATGAAAGCATTATTCTGTAAGAAGAAACATTGCACCAGAACTGAAATTCTTAGCCTTTGTCAAACAATACTGGTAATAGGCTTGGCTGTAAGGCATGGAAAAAAAACATCTTTGCCAAGTGCATCAGAATGAAACAGTTTGGGATGCCATCAGTTTCATTCTTGCTTTTTTTGGTATCTGCATCCAGAAAATACTGGCCAGGAACAGAACTGCAGGTATACTGTGAGAGAGTTGAGAACAAAATAAAAATACAGAGATACAGAAGTTGGTGAGTAGTTCTGCAGCTGGTGGAACTGATGTCAAGTTTGCTGTTGGTTTTTGTCTTCAGCTGATTGACTTTAAGTACTTTTTGCAATGATTGAAGCATTTATAAAGAGTATCCTGGTAATAAATTTGTGGTGTCCAACAATGTGGGCTTATTCTAGTACTAGAAACAACTTATTTTTACCTAGCTCTCAAGATCTTAGGTTTTGTGATGAAATTGTGCTTTTTAGGTGTAAATAAAATTTCAAAATCAAAGTTCAAGAGATTTATTACTGATCTCAGTAGTACTGCTTAGGTATTTATGATCTGAATTATTTGAGCACAACAGAAATAAGTGCTGATTCAGCTTGTGTCCAGTTAAAAATTGCACCTAGTTTTTAAGCTAGTGAAGTTGTCTTTGACAATTCTGTAGATGGGACTGAAAACAAAATGTATTCAATCTGCTGGTTAACTGTGCTTCTCCCCTCTGTAAGGGCACTCTTCCTCCTTTTGCTAAGATGACTGGAGTATGGAAGCTACGAAATGTTAGTGGAAAGACAATATGATAGAACTGTATGCCTGACACACTAACCTTTCAGGACTACTTAGATACACAGTACAGAAAAACTTCCAATTTAAACCTAACAGTATTCTTGAAAATAATGGACTTAATGATGCCAGGACTTACTGAAGTACCTGCTCAGCTGTTTTTTGGTTTGGAGGAATCTGAATGCATCTGGCAGAAAGGCCTTTTGAACATCAAAGTTCTCATGTTTTTTCTTGCTAAGAAGTTTTCCTGCTGTGGCAAATGTCTTGCTATGGATTCCTTTCCAGTTGATTAGTACTTTCCATAGTATATTACTGCTGCCTTATTTTGCTAAGTTTTCCATGGTATCCCATGAAACTGCTACCATCTCTGGTATGCAGGCAAGATTTGTTAGTTCTTAAGTTAGCTGTCAGTAAGGGTTAGGGAAATGCATCAGATCTTTTTTTAATCAATGGCAAAAAACCCACAGTTATTGTGAAAATTCGACTTGTTTTGAGGAAGCTTTGCCTACTGTGTGTCACAGCATTACTTTATAAGGAAAGCAGGAAATGGTGTGACTTCTTATCATTGCTTCTGTATTTAGTGCTTGGGCTCTAGGGAATTTATGTGCACTGATTTGTGGTAACTATTAAGTATTTCTAAGAATGAATTACCAAGTAGTATGTTGTGTGCTTGTTTAGGACTAGAACAAGACTGGTAAAAGAACAGACTGTTAAAAGCCTTGGGTTTTTTGTGAAAAGAAGATTGTTGTGCAACTCATCTTAAGTAGAGAAAAATATTCATGTGTACATGAGCAGATGGTTGAGATTACCTCTGGGTAAGGTAACAAGATTTGTCTCCAGTAGTCATCCCTTTCCTCAACAAGATAGGAAACTAATTTAGATTTTTGGAGTCTTTGTCTTGGTAGAGATGCAATATGTTGGATCAATTCTCTTGAAGGTTTTTACCAAAAAACCTATAAATTCCTTATTTGAAAAAAAAAAAAGTCTTCATTATTCAGTTTTAGAGTTGTTAGAATACTGCATATGAAAATATATTTTGTTTTCCTTTTTTATGTAAGCCATTATAAGTGAAAATCTGGTTTGAAATTAGTTTGTATGTAGAGGCTTTGATCTGAAAGAGATAGACATTTTGCTGGTTTTGGTTCTTGATACTAAAAGTTTTGTTGCAGCCTTTTTTTCATTTTAAGAGCATTTTACTACTTTGAAATAATGAATGATGAGCAATACTTCACATTACAGAGCAATACACAGGTGCCTGACTGAGCAAATCAACTTTAGACTCTAAACACATTTATTCAAAAATTTCCACCAAGGAAATGTTACTTTTAGGGAGGATCTGCTAGGCTGGAGCTGGAGAAAGAGGTCTGTAGACTCTTGTCTGATCCTATCTCATTGGATATATAAAGAAAATACTGCTTAAATATGTGAAGTTTCACTGCAAGACACAGAGTACCTGGAGGAGGTTGTTTTATCACTTTCAAATTTCTGTTATAATACCTTCAGCATTATAGCAGCAGTTGACCCATTTTTAAAGTGTTTGGAAAGAGATGTGCTCTTGAAGGTGAACAGATTGACATTTGCAGACTGATTGTTACTGTTGCTTAAAATAGCTTGGGGCAGTTGAGGTGAGAACAATCCTAACTCTTTAAATATTACTTCTAGGTCTTCTGATAACTTGCAGTTGTTGCAGCTTCTTGTGAATGGTCATTAAAGGTTCAGGTATCTGGTTCTCCTGTTTCTGGGATTTGAATTGAACCATGCTCTTCTGAGTGTTTGAGAGAAGTTCCCTGCTGACAGGTAGTCCAAATGGAATTTGCCATTCTCTTTGTTGAATGTTGAAGTTTTAATTTCTTCTCACTCTCTGCCTTTGAACTTAAATGGCTACAAAGTCAGAAGTTCAAAGTGAGGCTAAACTTGTGTGACTGTGTTAACTGGTGCTGTGCAGTCAGCACTTAAAAGGTCTTATCTTGATTTTAATAGTGATTACACCTAGGGAGCTCTTGCTTCCTGATGTTTTGTCCTGTGAATTCACTGCTTAAAAGTGGCATGCAGGGCAAAGTTTGACTAAAACTATTGCAGTTTTCATCAGATATTTTAAAATCAGTTTTTAACTTCAGACTGCTTGAAAACTGGAGTCTGCTTATAAAATTTGACCAAAATTTATACACTGATTTAGTTTGAGAAATTTCCCAAGGAAGTTAGATACAGCAATCAAATGGTGTGTGTGCTGATGAGACTGTCTAGCAAAAATAAAAATTCAGTCTTTCAGATAACCACTGATAGTCCTCTCTCTTGAATATCAGAAGTCACTGAATTTGTCAGTGCAAGTGTGCAATCATACACTGACAAAAATGCAGCACTGTAATGTGAAGTGGTAAAATAAGCAGTTACTGAGTGATTGGGATCCTCTAGATGTTATGAAGGAGTGTGCTGCAGTAGCTGTACTAAGGAATGTATGTTTATCTGCAGTCGTGACTTAGTGGAACAGTGACTTCTTGTGAGTAGGAGACTGCTTGGCGAGTATGGAGATCAAAGCTGTCCCTTTCAGCAGGAAAGTAAGCCTTTCCTCCCTTTTCAAGAGCCAGTGTTGTTATATATAGTTACTTTGAAGACCATATAAGCATGGTATTTTCTCTTTAAGAAAAATCACTTTCTGCTGTAATTATCAAGCAGCACCAGAATGCGTTGATAATCCTCTTCGAAGTTGTAGCCTAAACAGTTCTGAGTAGTCACAAATAGTATGGGCCTATTTTAGTTCCTTGAAAAAAAATGAAAATTCAGCAACTCTGAAAAGTGCACTAGCCTCATGCAGCTGCTTCTTGGAAAAGCCAAGTAGGAATTTCTGAGAGAACTTCATAAGTCAGGGTGTTCTTGCATCTGAAAATTTAATATAGCATTTTTAACTAGCCATAAGTTAATAAAGAGATTAAAGCTTGCTTGGTTTAACTAGGCAGTCTGAGCAGTTGGTGTAGAGTAGATTTCTCATTAGGATGTTACCTGTGGCTGGTAGGCTTAGACCATCTACAAAATATTCAGTACATGTTTAGGAGAAGGTTTAGAATGACTGTCCTGCTGACAGGAGGAGAGTAAATAACCAAATGGCATGGAAGGGCACAGCTGTGCTGTAGTTGGGACCAGAGACCTGCACTGTCTGTAAGGAAGCCAGCAAAAAAATGGGGGGTTTGGATTTGTTGTGGTGTGGGTTGTGTTGTGGGGTTTTTTTTGTCTGTCTGTGTGGGTTTTTTGTTTGGGTTTTTTGTTCATTTGTTTTGTTTTTAAATCAGTTCTCTGATCTGGTTCACTCAGCTGTGCAAATAAGCAGTAGATAGGACAGGACTTCTTCCTAATGGCAACAGTTGTGTCTTTAATGAATGTCAAACTCTGCAACTTAATATATTGCATGGAAAAGGATCTGGTGTCAGCTTTTTTCTGTAGATTTCATCTGTGTTGAATATAATTATCTTGTAGAATAGATACATACTAGTAACCTCCAAACCTCCTCCTTAAGATTTGATTCCCCAGGACTTGACTTTTGTGGTTTTCAGGATTTTATAACTTTCTTCATCTGTGTCTCTTTCAGTCTTTCTGAAGACACTCTATTTCATGGAATCTTATCTTGATAGCTCTAACATCAGTTCTGATTTAATCTTACTTTATGAATGGTTTTACCTGAATTTGTTTTCAGATTTAGCTGAAATGAACCTCTTACACAGATGTCTGTCCTTCACAGTATAAGCCACTGAAATCAAGTAGATAAGACAAAAGCTTGACCAGAGGCTTAAAAAATGTAAAGAATGTGTTAGAAATCTGTTAGGAATCTTGCTGTCTGTGTGGCAGGTCTACAGAAGTATAGTCAGTTTGTTTAAAGCACATACCTCTGGTCTGATTCAAGAAAGGAAAAAACAAAACAAAACTTGGTTCTAGTGGGTGTGAATAGCAAGAGAACATAAAGACAGACTTTTGAGTTATCTACATTATTTGCTGCAGAGAACTAAGATTGTTGATGACTTAAACACATGATGATTCACACTGAAGGGGTTCTTTAGTTCAGTGAAACTGTATGTTAATAAGGATTGCTGTTTATGTAACCCTCCTAGCAGAAACTCATTATTCATCATTTTATCATGCTACTTGATATGCATACTAGCTGTTGCTGGAAGACATCTTATCTCCTGGACTCAAGTCTAACCTGACTGTGTGTAAAAGCTGTAGAATAGAGTATAAGTAATATGGAAAAATAACATCATTCATGTGGTAATCCCTTGTAAGATTATTTCAATATAGAGGCATTGATATTGTTGTGAATAAAGGAAGTTGTATAATAATCCTGATTGGAATTGGAGAAATGTAAGATGTCATTTTCTTGGTGGTGGCCTTAAGCAGAAGTGACCTTTCAGCTAGGAAGGAGTGACACATCCTTTAAGGGGCTGTTAAAGGGATTACTTAATGACCAGGTGTACTTAAATTGCTTATTTTGTTTTTTCCAAGAAATACCATTTCATAAGCATTATTTCTCTTGTTAAGAGAGTAAACTCAATGATGTCTTACAGAGGAATTATAGTCATGGTACAGCAGTTTGATAGGTTTATCATTTTTGTAATATATTAAAGTAAACTGGAAGTCCTCACAATAATGTGCTTTATCAATGCTAGGTACCTCTGTAGTCTTGAGAACAGTTTCTACTTCTGAGATTGAACTTGGCTAAGTGTGCAGAATTGCTCAAATTTGAAAACAATTAGGTACTAGAACATAGCTTTTCTGTATCTTAGGTTTAGTGGTGCAAAATTTTAAGTAATTTACCTACTGGTAAGTACTAGTAAGAAAAAGAGATGGGTCTCACATAATTCAAAGGCTGTGAATCTAATTGTGTGGCTTCTCTTTTTTTGACATGCTCCCCCCAAATATTTCTCTTTAAAATTTCATGTCCTGAGTTTCTGAAGGACATGTGCAACCTTGTCAGTTGGTGATACATAACTTAGTTCTCCATGTGTGATTTCTTTTTTGCATTTCTAATGTTTAATTTCCTTTTCAGATCTGCTAAAACTATTCTGAAGCCAAGGGCAGACAAGCAGTACAAGGGAAGTGTTGCTTCTTTAAATGGACATCTGCTCTTGAGGTATGGCCCAGATATCCAGTAGCAATGGATTTAAACAGCGCTCATCACCTTCTTTGGCAGCCTCAAGGTCAAAAGATGTGGACAAAGAGGAGGCATTGCAGATGGAAGCTGAGGCATTAGCTAAGATGCAGAAAGACAGAGGTGTAGCTGGTAATAAACAAACATTTCATTCTTTAAGCAGCACCACACAAAAAGTGCAGACTCATAACAAACAGGACCATGACCTTATGGTGTTTCCAGAGTCTGATACCAAGAGCATGGAAGATAAACTAAGTACCATTGACATAGAGAAGCTTTCTCATGCTGAACTAGAGAAACTGCTGCTGGATGACAGCTTTGAATCTAGTAAAGTACCTAAGTTGCCAGTAAGTCCTATCTTGAGTCCATCTTTGTCTTCGCAATTTTGTCTCGGGCCTACAGGTCAGAGGAGACAGTGGATGCCTGGGATACCAGCACCTGTGACGTGCACTTTACCTCCTCTTTACCCCTCAGCTTCTTACACAAAACAGACTGGTGTATTTCAGAATGGATTCCATCCAAGTATGTCCTCCTATCACTCTAGAGAACCTATTTATCTTGGCCTTCCAAGACAGTCACAATATGTTTCGTACCCGTTGGCAGCTACTACGCCTTTCCATCCACAAAGAAGCTTACCTATATATCCTCCAGTACTTACACCAGAAATGGCAAAAGTATTTGACAAAATTGCAAGCACCTCAGAATTTTTGAAAAATGGGAAGTCAAGCACAGACTTAGAAATGTCTGCTGTAAAGTCTGCAGTTCCTAACAGACCAGCCTCAGAGAGCTGCAGGGATGTTAGTAAATTTGACTGGTTAGATTTGGATCCCCTAAGTAAACCAAAAGTGGATAGCACAGAGACTTTAAATAAGGCAGAAAATGATGGAGAGAGGGCTTCCAGTATGACTGCTGAAGATCCATGGGATGCTGTTCTGTTAGAAGAAAAGCTGTTAGTACCTTGTCACCTGGAAAGAAAAGTTAATGGGAAATCTTCTGGAGCAACAGTCACAAGGAGCCAGTCCTTAACCATGCGAACAACCCAACCTGCAAAGTCACAGGGCCAAACATCACAGGTATGTAAATCAGTATTTTTAAATGTATAATAGTAAAGATTAATCACAGTATTTAAAGACACTTCAAGGTCTGGAGTTTGTTTGTTAAACATTACTTGGCTTGAGCAGTGTCCAAATAATGTGATGTTACTGGTTTATCCGTTAGTGATATTCAGAAAATTGAACATTACTACTGAACTAAATCCCAAAATAACTCTGACTGTGTGTAATCTTTCCACATTTACTGAGGGAATTGCTGTTTTTCAACACACTGCATAAAGAAACGGACATAATCATTAGAACAATTAAGTATTTAAATCATATTGATAAATATTTAAATTAACGATGCAGTCACATGATTCTACAAAATAAAAAGGTGCCAAGTGAGACACTGAAACCTTTATCTTGAGCAGCCTTTATCTCAGATTTTGAAAAAAGTTATTATTTTGCCCTATATTTGAACTTGTAGGAATTATTTTTTAAAAGGTAGCATAGTCAAAATGTTTTTCTGCTCTCCCAGTATCACTTGCAGTCTTTCACAGGACCCCAATAATTCTCTTTTGTATGTAGAGAGCTTTCCTTCTTTGCAGGAATGCTAAAGAGATCTTAACCAAACCTTTTGGTTATACTGTCCTGGAAGGTGGGATGCCTGTTGGGACAGAAATCCTGTACTTGTGTTCTGGAAGAAGGAAAACCATCTTTGTGTGATACTACTTTTAGCAAGCAGGGCAGAATCGTGATTTCTGCTCTAAGATTAGGATCCCATTCATCAAAACTTCAAGACAAATGTCAACAGAGGCTTAGTTATGACAATCATCTTTTCTGACATTGAGTGCATGCAGTTTGTGTCAAAACTAAAGTGCAGAGCAGATGATTAATACTGTAGCAGTCTCATCTAGTTCATTATGCCCCTATAAGTGCATCCTGCCCATTTCTAAGTCCAGTAAATGACTGTAGATTATTTAATTTTTCCTATCTTAATTCTTTCTGTGATAATGCCTTCATAAAACAGAACATTGTTTTACAGTATTAGTCACTTCACTAGAAAGTGAGTATGAATATTTCTGTATTTTTATTTTTTGTTAGAGTACAAAGAAGGAGAAGTCTTGAGTGGGGAAGTCAACTAGCAAGGGTGATAACAGCAGGAAAAACATATTTGTAGAAAGTGGTTGGGGAGAGGATTTGTTTGCCTAAGAGACTTTGGATTGCAGTTGTTTTAAATCTTATGTATTGTCTTTCTAGGTGTTTTTGATAGGCTATGGATATGCTTTAAAGAAGCAACTGTTATCAGTCAAGGATATTTTCCAAATTGCTCCTTAATTCTTCCCTCCCTCCTAAAACTGGGGGAAATATTTTCTTGGAAAAAGGAGTAGTTACTAGACTTTGGCTTAAAGGGCTGTCTAGATTTCCACTGAAGTGAAATTTTTGGCTCTTCATTTGAAGGATTTCCTGTTTTTTCTGGACTAGATGTCAGTATTCTGGCAGAAGTTTAATTGAAGGCCAGTGGAGAAGGACCAAAAAACCGTGTTGCTCTACTTTTGAGGCATTACATTTTTAACAATACATGTGTGAAGGTCTTGAGTCTAACTTCATTTTATTTTTTTCCACTCTTAAGCTGTGATACGAGCTCAGTTATTTCCTAGTATTTGAAGAGGCATGTAAATTTGGGCTCTACAGCAGTTTGTTTCTTCTGTTTGTCATGTATCTGGTGATGTGCTTGTCAGTTCTCCAGTAATTGTTGTAATGTAAGTATTGACTGGAACAGCTAGACTTAATTGGATCAGTGCTTCTGAGGTGCTGTTTGTAAAGTCATGCCAGACTGTTGCTGAATGAAATCTGCTTTATAAATTCCAGAGTTTCTTCAAGAATGCAGGTTTTAAAAGGGTCTTTACTGTTCCTTGAGTCCAATCCCATGCTACTTGTGGATCACCTTTTAATTGATTCATAAAAGGTTTAAGCTCTGCCTTCACATGTGGTCTTTCCTATTGCTAGTTTTGATTTAAAGGCTGTTTGAGACCCTTACTGTCATCATCAGTCATCTGATTTTCAGCAGAAATGTGTTCATAACTAGCTCTTAGCAGATATTCTTCTAAACAGGATGGAACAGCAGGTATTTAAGATAAAGAACCATTTTGGTATTTGCCTCAACAAGTTGCAAGAGACAATGACTTTCTGTCAGCTCTCATTGCAAGCTCTGTGTGATATTCTATTCCCTGTCGCTTTGTTTTGGAGGATGGTTTCTGAGAATTGTGATTGTGAGAGCACAGTGTACCATGTGCCTTCTACAGTCCTCATTACAAGTAGGGGTATCCTGCTTGATACACTTACTGCAATTGCTTTATTTGAGATAGCATCACACCAGCACATAGCAATCCTGTCCTTAGTTAATATATCTGATTTTCTTAGTCACCATCTTTTTCAAACAAGTTCTTAGTTTATAGCAACCTCCTGCAGTGAATGCCCACTTGAAAGTTGGAGCTTTACTTTCCACTTGTGTTCCTCCAGTCTGTGGTTAGCTAGTTTTGGCATAATACTCTGGAGCTCTACTCTGCATTATAAAGTTAGCCGATGATACAAGACTGTAAATTATCAGCAGGGCTGTTTCTTTTGATTGTGCTCAGTTACTAAAGATGATAATAGATAGATTTAAAGATGAGTCTCTCAAATGGATATCCTTTCAGTGTAACCTGTGGCTTTTGCTTTCTCTTTTACCCGTCCTGTGCTACTACTTTGGCCTACTTTAGGTGAATCATCATTTTGTCCTATTTTAGGTATTGTCTCCCCAACCATTCATCTCCATACAGCTGAAAAGTTTAACCTGACCTTTAGTAATTTACTAGGTTGTAGGTTTGGTTTTTTTATTGTTAAGAGTAATTGTATTTGCAGACCAGTTCTATTTTTGCAAGCTGTGCTGATACGAACTACTTACCTAGTTTGACCTGAAGTTGTAAGTTATATCCTGTTTGACTGATAGCTTTTGCACCTCTTAGATTTGCTCATCTGGAAGTGAAAGAAATTACTTAAAGCCCTAAACATCTGAGTCCAGTGGATTTTATATAGGTTTCTTAGTTTATAAAAGCCTGTCCTCCTGAAATTAACTTCCAAAAAGATTAGTATTGAAATTTAACTGAAAAAGTAGGGAGGTATTTAACATTCTTTATTTTCCATGAGGAGGTAATTTCCAGCAATACATAGTGGTAGTAACATTAGGTTTCTTTCCTTAGTCAAATGTGACCCTAAGGTCAAGTATGGATAGCCGAATAACCCTTTTATTTTTTTCCTTTGCTTATTACATTACAGTGTTTACCCTGGCTAACCTTGCATATGTTTTAATGCCTTGCAGTTCCCTAAATTTTTTTAATTTAACAGCAGAATAACCTGCAAATTTTGCTGTAAATAATTACCAAGTGTCACGCACTGGCCAAGTGTAGCAGTGTTGCCACTTGTAATCCCCTTGAGTACTGCTTTTATACTCTGGTTAAAGTTGCAAAGTACTTTGAGTACTTGTAGTATTACTTAACTTCTTTTAAAAGAATGCCTAAATAGAGAAGTTTAATATTTGTGTAGTGAGCTTTTTGTTTTGAAATGATTGAGTTTTGTGCCAACCAGCAGTTAGTTGAATATTTCTCAAAGTTGTTTACCTTTCACTTGCTATGTTAACTTCCTGTTTCCTTATATGATTTTTTTCTTTTGTTATTGTGTAATTGCTTGAAGAATACATGTGCAATTGTATCTAGTACAGGTTTGTCAGCAGGTCTTGTGCAGTTGCCCAGAAGTATTTTTAGGTGATAGAACTTGTGTGAGACTTTACATGCACTTTTTTTCAATTTAAGGTCTTGCACATGCTCCCCAATCTCATTCCAGGGTTTGTGGCTTTACAGATTGCTGCTCTGATTGCTTCCCGTAGTATGGCAAATCCTTAATTATATAGAATTTATACTTTTGAAGTGATCAGTGTTCATGAAACCAGTACTTGAACTGAAATAGCTAGGTTTAAATGCAATTCAAGTGGCAGTTATGGGTTAAGTATGTTATCCCTTCTAAGTTTTTGCTGTACTGCTTAAACAAGTTCATTTGAGGGGGGGAAAAAAGTGCTAGAAGGAAAAGACCTGGCAGTCCTTAGCTCTGCACGTTATGATCCCTTTTCTGAGACAGTGTAATTTCACTATATTGTTTGGTATGCTCTAGTGAAATGAAATGCTCCGCTAACTTTGAAAGCTAATAATAAATAATCCACATAGTAGTTAAGCAATTAATCACTATTTTGAATATGAATAAATTGTAATGATTTTCAGGAAAACTGTAGTGCAGTCTGCTTTTTTTTCTGGATTTCTGGTGGGTTAAAGGTTTCTCTAAGTGTTGTAATATGTAACTGGTCAGAAGGCTCCGTGTGCAGTGACCCTGGGTTGGGCATGAACAAACTCCTCAAGCTAACTTACTCCAGGGAGTATCTGGCTGGAGTTTCCAAAGTGCTTCAGGCTAGTGGTGGCTGTTAGACTACAGACAACTGAGTTCACCTCAACCTCCCTTGTTGTTCCAGCTGCTCTCTGCTTTTCTGCTTACGTTAGCATTTGGATCAGAAACAGATATGGATTAAAAAAATGCTACAGGTTTTTTTTATAGTTTGAATCTTTTTAAGTTTATTAGATTTTTCTTTTTTGAAACTACAGTTCTCTTTTAGCAGTTGTTGTTTAGGTGGGATTCTTCAAAGACTGTGGTTTACATTTTTGGGGGCTGGTGGGTGAATATGGCATCAGGAATTAAACCAGAAGTAATTTGATACCACCAGATTAGTTTTGAGTTTAGTGTTCTGAATGCTACTTCCTTCCAGTGTACTATTTATCTTTTCATGCTTTGTAGGAAAAGGTAATCACAGGCAGAACTGATGTGATTCTTTCTGGGGCTATACTAAGTGCTGAATCACAAAAGTGGAAGAAAAAACAGTTGTCTGTCTTCTGATTCAGCAAAATGTAGCCAAATTCACTGCTAAGAGCTCAGAAACTGTTACGCTTGCAAAGTAATCCTAACTGATAATGATGCTTTGAAGGAGTCACTGGTCCAGTTGATCTTTACTATTCAACTTGGTAATGTTAAACACTTTTCTCCTCATAGAGGTAGACATGAAACTAACAGAAAACCTCAAACTCCTGAAAATCTATCATCTAGGCATTGCTTTGGCTTTAGGAATATGTTTGCAGCTATTTAAATACTGTATTGTCTTTGAGTTGCAGAAAGACAATGGGACCACTGGCATGCTGACAGAAAACGTGCTTCTCCAAGAAATTGAAGGGCAGAATCAAGAACTGTCAGCTTTTTCTCAAGCAGTTACAAAGTAAGAAATCACTCAATACAAATTAGCTTTCAGAATTATCTTTTTTTTTAAAAGCAGCTAAATAACTCACTTTCAGTGAGCTTGACAGAGCCAGTCCTGTGCTTTTTGCCTGACAGGGCAAATTTCAGTATGTGTCCTTTTCCCCTTTTCTTATCCCAGTATTTCCTGTTTTGTCTTGTTTTTTTTCAAGAAGATAACAGAATTATTAAGGTGTTCAGTACTAAAGTTTTTGGCTTATCATATCTCCTCATTATTCTTTTGGTCCTGTGTCTTTCACTTTTTTCCTTGTTTTTATGGTACTTTGCTATTCTCAAACTATTTTTTGTGTTTCCATATATCTGTATCTCCTATTTGAAAAAACAATTTATTTTGAAAGAATTGGAAGTCTTTTCTTTTTTTTCTTAGTTGATGAACCCCACTAAACCCTGTCACTTGGTAGCTTTCAAACCATTAAATGCTCTTAGTTTTGTTGCTTCCACAACTCAAATTTTGTAGCAAATGAAGCCTTGGATTTTGTTCCTGCTTTGATCAAGTGGTGAAGTTTCTTAAAGGTCATGCCAAATAAGATGGGACTTGATAACCCAGAATGCTCTATTTTTTGCTTCCTGCCACTATTTGAGAGGACTTTTTTGTGCTTCCTAGAGAAGACAGACTAGGAGTCTTGCCTTTTCCTTTCAAGATCAAAATCCAAGACATAATGGGAGAAATAGTGATCTTTGAAGGATAACAGCTACTTTTTAAAGCAGGAATGTTAATGAAATGAAAAGCAAACTCCCTAAAACCAAGGAGAGGTCATACACACTTGTGAAACTTACTGATGAACAACATTAAGACAAAGCTCACATAACATAGGCTTATTGCAACAGTTCATAGTTACATCTAATTGCTGCCATTTCTCCCAAGACCCAGTGCCTAAAATGTTGATTGTTTTTTCACTGAACAACTCTTGCTAGAGGGATTCCTCCCCCCCCTTTCATACTATTGTCAGGAATCAAGATAATGAAAATAAGTGATCATCATAGATGAGTTCTGTTCTTAATCTACAGTATTACTTTAATATTGGTAGAAGGTTACACTTATTTTATTTGTGTTCAATACCAGAAAATAAAAAGCAGCTGTCAAAAGTACTGTCTGGTCATTACTAGGTGAATGTTTTTTACTGTTTGTTTACTAAATAAAAGCCTTTCCCTTAATTTAGGCCTCTTTCTCAACTTCCACAACGTGGAATATCTACCTTCTCCATAGTATCTAAGTTTAGATTAGACTTCCAAAAATTAAAACATGTAAAAAGTTCTGTGGTCTTTCATACAGAAAAAAAATTACTCCTTTTAAACTAATTTTCATCAAGTGCTATGGATTAGCTTTTTAAAAATTATTTTAGAGCTTAACTTCTACAGATATTGGATATGTCCTGTAAGCGTTCACCTATTAAATATTTTAAGATATATGGAAAAACAGCCTAATTAGAAGCTAGGGTTTTTTCCCTGTCTAACTACCACTTGTATAATTATTGTGGGCAGTGTTCTGTTGAAAGCAGATAATTTAAATGGTGTTTTATACATACAATTTAGGTAAAGAGCATAAGGTAGTCTTTACACATGGCTTGTGGCTATTACCATGTTGTTTTGCTTTAGTTTTAGACTTATCCATTGCAATGTTTCATAAACCTTCTCTGCTTTCAGATTGAGGACCAAGTTTCCTTATACTAATCAGCAAACAAATCCAGGCTTTGTCTTGAGTCCAGTCATGCTGCAAAGAAACATAAGTGGGGAGAGTGCCAGTATCAAAGTTTCTATAGAAATTGAAGAATTCCAGCAGCCAGTAACTTTTACATGTGATGGTATGTTTCTGCTTTTTAAATTGGAGTTTGCTTGTAAGACTTAAAAAGGTGAGTTAAGACTGTACACTCAGTCTAGGCCAGTGGCTTTCAGTTTGTATAATCCCTGCATCTCAGGTGTGTGGATTGTTTTTAGTGAATGTGGAAAAGGTAAATGAAGAAAAAACAGTGTTTTGGTAAGTGTCTCCAGCAGAAAATATTTAGAAGCTGACCAAAANGAACAGTATTCTGGTGTCTCCAGCAGAAAATATTTAGAAGCTGACCAAAAAAAACCAACCAAAACTGACACCAGGACTGAGGTTTTTAAAATTTTAATTTAATCTTTTATTTCAACACTTGAACATAAACTTTAGATAAACTCTTGCAGGCTATCTAAAAATTCAGACAAATTGCTCTTCAGAAATAAGAATAAACACTGAACTTATCTATTACTTGATTTCAATATATGCTTATCAACACCAACACTAAAGTAATGCTGTTGCAATATGTCACAACTACCTAGCTCAGTTTTGTGGATCATCAGGAGAATTAGCTTGGGGTGGAACTTTTAGATTTGCCTTGTTTAGAGTATAAATTCATATTCTCTGTGCAGTCAAGATGGCACAGCACGTTTCTATTAAAGGCTATAACTCTGGATGCTATCATCTTTTGGCAGTTCTTGGTGATAGAATGAGAGTAAATTACCTCGGAAGCAGCTTACTTTTTAGCCTCTATACTGCTGTAGTCTCTTAGCCCGTGTGAGAATTCCCATTCCCAGACCATGTTTTCTGGTAGTGGATCTGTGCTGTGCTGGGTTTTTTTTCATCATTTGGTTCTCTGTGTGTAACAGTGTAGATGCTTTAGAGTTGGTTCTCAAGAGATATGAAGTTGCTCTATTGTTTACTTAAACTAGCTGCTCTATTGGAAAACAGTCTCTTGGTACATAAGTTGTTTTGGTTCTGTATTGGTTTGCTGGGCATTACAGTTATCCTGCTGTGATTTAATACTCTTGTTAAGAAATGAAGTGCACTCTAAATGTAGCCTGGGAAGGCCTTCTGCTCTTCATCCTTAAGATTATGCTTTCCTAATATTACAGGGTTAATCCTTTTTTACAAAAGGCTTTGGTAGTACAACTAAAATGCTGCAGCTTCAGCCCTTTATTTCTAGAATTTTTATGAATACTTCGGAATGTGTTTTGCATTCTAGCCCCACTTATCTTATTCTTTGCACTTTCTGCTCTCTTTCTGATGCTGGAACTAATCACAGTTAAGCTGCTTGTCTTCCGTAGCTGGTCACATTTGTAGTTCATATGTTACTAGTAGTAGGTGTATTTAAAGATACTCTCCTCCTTTACTGCCTTCTGTTCTTGGCCATATTGTTGCATACCTTAGTTATCCTAATGCTAGAACTTACATTAGTATGGCTTTCAGTCCTGCTCAGAAAGAACTGCAGCCTTTCACTGTTCTGGCAACTCAGTGTATAGGAAGGAGCCAGGAGGGAAACAGATGAACTTCAGAGCTTGTTTGAGTATACCAATTCATTTTGCATTCATTTATTAGTCTTTACATGGAAGTACAAGTCTACCTGAGCAATGATTGTGTGTCAGCAAGGAATGAATGGCTCTCAGTAAGTTGGAGGGTGGGAAAAAGTTGATTACGTTGTCTTTGCATTACTCCCCTAGGCTTTGCAGGAGTGACAGTCCTTTACCAAATACAGCCTGTGATTGTAGCTCATCAACTGTTACTGCATCTTTTTTTCTCTATCAACCACCCTGTTCTCTGCTGCAGGTAGCACAGCAGTTTCACACTAGGTTAATAAGTTCTTGAGTTCCAAATACTCATTCTTCATATGCTATCAAATACCTCTATGCTTGTAATAATTAGTCATTTGTTAATGAGATGAAGCACCTGTGCTGTCTTATGGAAAATATTGTTGTGGCATTACCTCTCTATCTACCATAGTAGTAACATTTCTTCCTTAAAAAAAGAAAATTTGAATAAATAAGGAAGTTTCCTGGATGGAAAAATAAAAACTCTGAAGGTACTCCTGAAAAATAAAATGCTTTTATACAGTGTTTTTTATTGATTTCTTAAACTACAGACAGGTATAATAAGAGGCCTTTGTGAGAAAAAAGGGAAGATCTCAAACTATGAGCTTTAGGAGATTACAGAAACATAAGAGTCTTCTCTACAAGTGTAAAAATTTTTCAGTGAATAGCCATAATTTGCGAGTGAACAGTGATTAATATCACTTGCTATAGATACATATTTAACTTTTAGATGTAATTTCTTTAAACAGTGAGTTCCCCTGTGGAGCTTATAATAATGCAGGCACTTTGCTGGGTGCACGATGACTTGAATGAAGTGGACATTGGCAGCTATATCCTGAAAGTCTGTGGCCAAGAAGAAGTTTTACAGAAGTAAGCAAACCGTTTTTCATTAATATATAACTTCCTGTTTTTTCCTGGCACAGTTATGGGGTAGTATATCTTTAACAATTAAATGTGTAAAAGCAGAAATCTTAAAACCATAAGCGAGTCACAGTTTGCACGAAGATGAGAAATCCTTCTTGTTGCTCTGGGATGCAGCAGTGTAGGTTCTCAACACCTTCCTGCCATCTGGTGTGTTGAACACAAACAGTTATTTTTCAGATGCAGATTTCTAGAGCATTTCTGTAGATGGATGTTGTAGTTTTCAGCTGCTTTTCCAATCCTAGCAACCAGGGGAAAAAATGCACAAATAATCTGTGGGCTTTTGTGTTGTGGCAGGTTTATGTTAAAATAAAAATGATAAAACCAACATCTGGTTTACAAATCCTCATTAGGTTTCTGAGTTAGAATATTTGGTTTCAGTGTTAGCCACGGTAGTTAAGGGGCTTAGCAAAAGTGTAGGTAACTATAATAGTAGGCTAAAATTTCTACAGAAATAAAAATCGGATCAAGAAGTATGCTGTGGATGTTGATTTACCATTGCCTTATTTTGAGCCAACAGATTGCCTTCAGTATTCTGAATTTTTTTTAAAAGCTGCATGTTTTTGTAACTATAGCTTTCTTTTGTTTAACAGTAAGCACTGTGTAGGAAGTCATGAATATATTCAGAACTGTCGGAAGTGGGATACAGAAATCAAACTGCAACTCTTGACCTGTAGTGCAATATGCAGAGATCTGGCACGAACAGTAAGTACCTCCTAACTGCAGCAGCAATACAAGTCCAGGAGGTTGGAAGTTTGCATCAGAGTTAGTGGATTTAAGGTGTAACCTTTGTCTTATTAACAGATTAGTATGTCTACTTGGTGTTGGGTATTGAATTCTCTTACAGTAAGAGGAAGTGAATTACATACAGAATTTTCACAAGGCAAAATACTATAAATATGGAGGAAGGGAGGAATATCTGATACCTGTACAGTCAGGTGCTTGATTGCTGTTTCTTCCCTCTTCTCCCTGATCCAGTGGGTGCACATTTCATAGACTGTTAGTTACTACTTTTCCAATTTGAAGAGATCACCTTATATCTTTCTCCTTCTACTCCAAATGTATTAGTAATGATACTTCTAAAACAGTATTACAGATAGAGAAAGGTAACAACTGGACATAATATCTGATAATTTATTGTAGGAAGATGATGACAGAACGCCTGTACATCTAACCAAACACCTCTACAAAGTAGAAAAGCCTTTCAGAGAACCTCTTATAAGGTAATGTGTGATTATTTTAGTAAGCAAGCTCACTGCTGAATTTCTGACCAAGGTTATGTTATGCTTCTGCATTTGTGTTCAATAACTAGTATTTCTTGCAGGTCTTCTATTGAAGAGCTTCTTGATGTGTATCACAAGCAAGTTAACATAGCCCTTAAAAATGAGGTAAGGTCATTCCAAGTTGTCACTGAACCAAAAGTAGCATGGGAAAGTGCACTAATGACATAGTTGGGAAAGAGACTTGGACATTCTCGGGGAAACTTGAGATCTAAACAAGCTGTCAAATCATGAATTTTTAAATTGCTGTCCCTCTTTTCTTCCTAGCTTTTCTTGCAAACTAATTATTGCCTAATTTTCACAATTAGAAATGTGTCTTCCAAGTCCTCGGGTGCAAAATAGCCTTTTCCTCAGAAAATCTGGAATAGATGAATTTAGTGGAATGTGGAAAAGATCTCAATCCTGACTATGTCAGTTGTTGCCAGCCCTGAATGACATACTGGTAACAAATAAAAACCTACACAAGTGAGCAGTAATAGTTGTGTACAATGGGAGTTACAACTGAAGCATATTTGGAACATTCAAGTATTACACAAAGTGTAATAATGTCCTGTTCTGCTCTATTGGATTACATTAAAATACACAGTCAAAGCCATTGGCTATTTCAGTGATGATAGGTAGCTTAAAACCACTTGCATGTGGAGTGATTTCCCAAGTACAGAAGCTGGCTGAAGATAACTTGCTTTACTCATTTCTAAAAGGAACTTAGTTTAACTCCTGATAGTAGTGTGACTTGGAGCCTTAAATTCTTAAACATTGGGTAACTGTATTTCCTAAACAGATTTTAAAGAACAGTCTTGAAATAAATGCCTTAATTGTGATACTTTTCCACTGTGTATGTTTGCCTCTCTGGGAATGCAGGTCTGAACAAGCTGATGTCCATTATTTACATATTCCTTTAATGTTGTTTAATGCCCTTGATGGTGATTCACCATGTTCTCAAGGGTAGTTTTTTAACACAATCCTGTTGTAGAAGAGTGAGGTGTTACTGCTCCTTGATACAGTGGTGGTTTTGTTGCTTTGCTCTTGCAGCTGCTTCAGCTTGCTTGTTTAACTGATTTCACAGGCTGAGGTGAGGAGGAATGCAAAACATGTCACTTCAGACTTACATTCTACTCTTTCTACAGTCTTCTTGAGGGTGGGAGATGCAGCTTGTAGGTGGTGATGATTAGGTCCAAGTATCAGCAGTTGTTGCATATGAAATTTTTCACTTCCTGAAGTGAATTCCTGTAGCTGAAGCTTGCTAATGACACAGGGTAAAGAAATAAACAACCTGTACATAATCTTTGATGTCACATTGTTGAACACTTTAAAAGTTACCTATTGTCTTTTTATTGAGGTTAACTTGAGAGTCTGTGAGGAAAATGGCAGTGGAGGTTTTGCATTTCATGTGTCAGAACAGCTATTATCCTCAAAGTGTTAGCTTTAGAGGCATGGCTTAAATATTTACAGTATCTTCTGACTTTACAATGTCTTCTGACTTCTGGTTATTTTCCTACCAGGACAAAGTTAATTGCTGCCAGGTAACTCACAATCAAAAAACTTCTATTTGAAGGATGTCTTTCCTGCCTGTTTGTAGGAAAGTCATGAGAATATGGTAGGGTGGGTGGGGGTTGGGAATCAGTTTATATCTTAGCAAGAGGATATTACACTAATCCCTCTTAGTTGTAAGTGTTCATAAGTGATTGTGAAAGAAACCTATATATTAAGCCTTTAAAAAGTAAAGAGCTGTTTTTGAAGCTGTTTGATTTTTCTACATGTGTTCTTTAAAATTGGGTTAAGACTTTGTTTATATTAAAAAGGCAAAACCCAAGAACCCTAGGATAACTGAAATGTAAGTGGCCCTCTTTCTATTTGAGGAAAAGAGGCATCTCAACTTTGTCTTAAGCAGCCTACTAGTGTTTTCATTCCCTGAGAAGAAGCTGATCTAATCCTTTCAAAAAATAAGATTCCTCTTAAGAATGCAAACCCCCTTCCTTTCCTTCTCCAAGATGATTGTGCAATTGATTCATATGGAAGAACCATTTAAATAAAGTAATATGTAAGCCAGAAGTTGCAACAAACTTTTTTCAAAACTATATTGAAGTGAAGTAAAAGAGATGAAGTTCCATTGTGGAAGCTGTACTGGAGTCTTAGTGTATTTTGAACCTATATGTTGGTTTTAAGAGGGCTGAAACTGAAACACTGCTGCTTCAGCATTCCTTCCTCACACTAATTGAAAATCCTTTTTTAAGTTACACTTTCTTTTTATGCCACAAGGGAATTTGAGCTCAGTATCTCCTCAGAAAATACTTGTCTGCTAACAGCTTAATAGAAACATGGTTGGAAACCTCCTAATGTTTCCTGGGACCCCATTCTAGAATCCTTACTTCTAAGTTTTTGGCATTAGTAAGTGAGCTATAAGGAAGTTCTCAATACTGTTAAATTGTTAGACCAGCATTTAATGTTCTTGAGATACGCATCTCATAACAAAATTTTCCTGACAATTCATTCTAAAAATAAATAAATAAAACCAGATACTAGGTTTCACCATTGTGACCAGAGCAATCTGTTCTCTCCTACATTCCTTATTAGAACCAGCATAAAGCAGTAGATCATGTAATTAAGACTGTCAGAAAAATCTGCTCCACACTGGATTGTGTAGAGACTCCTGCTATAACGGACTCGGTAAAGAAGCTAAGGAGGGCTGTTAATCTTCCAAGGACTAAAAATGCTGAGGTAAACTTTCACACTAGAAATTGCAGTCTGAGGTATGCTTTTTAACACTGATAAATACTATTTCATAATCTTTGGTAGTTGTAAATACTAGCAACAGTTCAGTCAGGGTTATGTTGGTTTCTGTTGTTTGGTGTGGGGGTTTTTTGTTGTTGTTTTCTGTTTGTTATCGTTACTATTATGTATTTTACCTAATGGCTTACATTTGTTTTAACATTTCTTTGCTGTTAATGCATTAATTGCTTGCTCTTGGAATCTATGTTCTAAATAGTGATCTTTTAAAAAGATAGTTTAAAAATACTGTTTTCTGGTTCTGTAGCTATAGACTTGTGTCACAGCAGATGCTACTAAATCTAACTGAGGTAAACTGATAGCTGGCTTGTGCCCTCTAAAATCAGTGCAGTTATGCTTAAAGAAAGAATTCACATCATGTGTTTTCTGTTTGCTATTTATGTGAATAGCAATGGCATCTTAAACTGTAACAGTTCATACCCCTGCATTCCTGAGCATATGGACAAAAATAAAACCTCTCAGCACAGATTTTGATGATAAAACTGCCTTACAATGAGCAGTTCACTTGAGCAGAATTGGTCTCGAGTCTCTTTGTCAAAAACAGCTGTCAAACAGAGAAGTGTGCAAATTAAAGCTAGTAGTCTTGTAATGCTGTTTCTGTTGTCCTAGTGCCTTATTAAAGTTGGCACTTCATGTGCTGTTCCATTCACTTTGGACTTCATCAGTTCAGTGCTGTATTTCTAATACTGAGCAGAAGTCTTGCAGTATGCACAGACCAAATTATTGTAGTTGTCACAAGAACTAAATTTCTTGCAGGGCAGTACAGAAGGCATATTAAGAAAACTTAGTGAAATAGAGCATGCCAAGTATTTCTTCAGTGTTTGCTTTTTGATAGGAGAGAGCTGTAGAAATAATTACAGTGTAAAAATAACTTAAAAAAAATCTGCTATCCCAGTGGAAATTGAAAAAGGTACTTTATCAGTTAAAGCCTGTGATTATCTTGTGATGAACATTGGCTTAAACAGTAATATGTGTGAAGGCATATAGGATTGCTTTCAGAAAGGAAATTGCTGTAAAGATTGAAGCCAGTTGCATTTAAACCTTAGGTAAGATATGGTTGGATTTTTTAAATTTTTTTTCTTTTTGAAAACAATTATTTTTTTGGTTGGAAGAAATAGCCAAAAAGGAAAAAGGAAACAGTAGATTATCAAGTACAAAATGACATGTAGAGCGCTCTTTCAACAGTTTAGCATCCTGTCATTCAGAAGTACTTGAACTACTTGGCAAGTATGGTGGAAACATACAGCAGTTTTTCTGAGAGGGGAAATTGATGGAGTTTTGGTGTTTTCCCCCCCTACATATCAGCATTTTTTCATAAGAATGTGAAATTTTTTGGTAGTGGAAACTTCATGTTGACAAAGATGCTCAAGTAATTCACTGAAAGTGTAAGGAAAGCTTTCATTCTTCAGCAGTTGTGGCAAACTTCTTAGACTTTCTTTGAAGTATTGAGAGTTCTCTGGATTTTGTTTTGTAAATCACAACCATAGTTTTCATTAGAATTTTTAGTTTTTATGAAGCTCTTCCTTATTAGAAGGGAGTGAATTCCCATGGTTCATTTATCACTGTTTGGCTTCAGCAGTGTCCTTGTGTCATATTTAGACTTCCAGTTTAGCAGGCCAGGATGCAAACAGATAGCTCATAGAGCTAGCAGCTTCTGCTTTCTTCCATAACAGCCCTGATCGAGTTATGTCTCTACCCAGAGAAATTAGAGCATCCTGAGCAACGTTCCAGAGTACTGTGTAGTTCCAGAGTTTATGAAGGGTGTCAAAATAGTTGAGCTTTTGAATTTGGTGAATAGTTGCTGCATGCTAAGGAAATTGTGATGCAGTCAGTTAACTACTGAGGAACTTTGAGTAAAAAGATGTGTTCCATTACCCCAAATATGGGTCTAATTCCTATGTTTTATTATTTCTGTGCAAGATACTTAAGTTTAATGGAAAATTGACATGAATTTCTTTATACTGAAATTTACTCCACCTTTACTGTGTAGGTCTCCTTAAAATGTGGTGATGACACTAGCAAGAACTCATCTGGTGAGTAAAGTTCTTCAATTTTATTTAAAAACTACTTTTAGGTGGCTATTTTGGGAAGATGTGCATTAAAGATAAATGATAATTTAGGTTCACTGCAGCCTGAAAACCCTCTGAAAGTGAGTATAGAGCAGTTAACAAGAGCAGTTGAGGCCCTTCTGCGACTCCACATGAATTTGTGTAGCAGTTCTGCAGCAATTTCTCCAGAAGATAGTAAGAACACCAAGGAAGCATGGACTGCCACAGAACATCTCCAGTTCACAATATTTGCTGCACATGGAATTTCTCCTGCTTGGGTATCAAAGTGAGTAATTACTAACTATAAAATTCACCCTTTTACAGATTTTGTTCTTGTTATTGTTTAATTTACTTTCTTTTCTTTGTCCAGTTATGAAAAATACTACCTGATTTGTTCACTGACCCATAATGGAAAAGATCTGTTTAAACCTGTTCAGTCCAAAAAGGTTGGCACATACAAGAACTTCTTCTACTTGATTAAATGGGATGAACTGTAAGTGGCTTTAGCATATTAAAACTCACTAAAATATTTTGTTTTAGCTAGTATCTACCTAGCTAGCTACTGAATGCAGTCATCCAAGCAACTCTTGCTTCTGATTCCTTTTTAAGTGTGGAAAGAACAATGTGTGAGACTTACTGACCAAAATCAAAAATATTTTTCCAAATGATACTTCACTACCTATTTGGAAAGTGGGAATGGAAGTGCTTGACAAGTGCCCTGTGCTAATGTGTTTGTAGTATGCAGTTATAAGGAGCTGGAAAGGTCATATAGAATCATAGAATGTTAGGGGTTGGAAGGTACCTAGAAAGATCATCTAGTCCAACCCCCCAAATTCTTTGTAACAGGAACAGCTTGTGCTGCTTAGAGAAGGATGAATAAAGCTTGCTTCTAAGTGTTGTTACTTTGTGTCTGATTTTAAACATCTAATTTAGGATTATTTGTATAAAGAGAGCAGATGCATTAGTGCTTAGGAGCATATGAGAATGTCTGGTTTGAGCTACTAACCTTCAGTTTCTCTTTATGGTGCAAGGAAGGAGGTAGAAAGGAAGAAGGTAAGACATGCAGAGAAGAAATAACAAGGTCAGGTGATATCTGAGAACTGAGAGGGAAGAGTACTTTTTGTATCTCTGCACATCTTACACTTTACCAGTTAATAGCAGCCTGTCATAACTGGAGCATCAGGTGAGCTCCATGCTGCCCTATATCTATTTTCCTGACTGGTTTTAAATGTCAGAGATGGATCTTCAGGCATACCCTGAAAGTCTACAGTGACAAATTACTTCAGACCAAGAATGAAAGTTTTGGGTTCTAGAATACCTGCCTTCAGAGAAGAGTACTCCCAATGACCTTTCATGGTTTTTTCCTGATGATGCAAGGAATTGTCACATCTTTTGCTAGCAAGTACTAGTGTATTACAGTGGAAGATGTGTTAGATTGTTTGTAAGCTGCTTAATATAATTGTAGTGTTTTAGAGTGTAAATGGCCTAGTAATATGCTGTGATAACTTTTGGCATATGTTGGTTTGTTACAGAAAATAAGCAATAAAAAGTGTAAACAAAAATCTGAGTTTGAATTTAGTAGTGAGGTGTATAACCCTCACCTGATATTTTTATGGGTGCTGGATTTGTATCATTGGAATTTAGCTTTCAGTAGTTCTTAATAGGTTCTTTTATTTGGATGGGAAACTATTGTCAACTGACTCTAAATCTGAGAGATTAGCAGGTGGCTAACCTGGAATTGTATGTCCTTATGGTGAGCAGAGTGGGGAGAGGATTATGCTGGACAGTGTAATTCTGTGTCAGAAATAGACAAAGATTTAAAAGGATTTTTTCAAATCTGGCTACAGTGCAGAAGTGTAATCTAGCAGGTTTTGCACAATATTGATATGGGGCATAAAATGAAGTGAAATATCACTGCATGGAAATGTAACACTTGTTCTTCAGTATTAATGAGCTTTCTGAAAGCAGGAGGCATCAGTGGATTGTATGGATAAGACTGTAACTTAGTAACAACTCTCCTTCCTCTGACTTAATTTTAATACTTATATTTTACAGAATAATTTTCCCCATCCAGATTTCACAACTGCCTTTGGAATCAGTCTTATGTCTGACTTTGTTTGGAATACTAAATCAAAGTAGTGGGAGTTCTCCTGACTCAAATAAGCAGAGAAAGGGCCCAGAAATTTTGGGTCAAGTTTCTCTACCTCTTTTTGATTTTAGGCGGTAAGTAGCCAAGATACAGGTAAGATAATGAATTTGATTTACTCCATATAAAGCTTACCCCACTCCCATAACTACAGAAACTACTTCTCTGCCATGATAAAGAATTATAAACTATATTGTTAAAGAAATAGTACCTTCAATTAAATAGGGTACAGAGCACAGTCCTGTATTGTAGTACTTTCATCTGACTGGCTGAAAAAAACTTAACCTGCTGGCAGAAGTTGAATATTGCTTGGATGAAAGCAGTTTTATTTACAGGGAATTTTTATGAGGTCATGTTAGTACCAACTGTTTGAAAGTATGCAGTGGTTAGGTATAAGCATAACTTAAGTTACACTGAAGATTCCACTGACTCTTAGGAGCTGTGCTCCAGCTTGCATTGGCTAGTACAGTTTGATTTTCTGTTCTGTTCTGAACATCAGTGTTGAAATACCCTTTGTAAGATTATTTTTTTTTAATCTCTGCAGAAGAAATACTCAGTTTTAACTAACTTCCTATGTCACACCAATAGCTATTATCTTGTTGAAGTAAACAGACTGTGACACTAATACCTGTACATGCTTTTTCCTTAGGTTGTTAACTTGTGGCACAAAGCTCTTGCAAATGTGGACCTCATCCCATCCACATCATTCATCAGGGATGGCCAGTAAGAAAGGAAATATGGAAAGAATAGTATTACAGGTTATATATAATTCTGACTTTATCTGATGATGTTTTGTTTGAATATTGTGACTTTAACTCTTACATGTGTGGCAGTAGATCAGGTAATGGTTTGGGGAGAGTTTAAATATTGCTAAGTCCTGTTTGAAAGCCAGTATAGAATAGTGTTTACAAGGGCATTAAGGGCAAAGAATGGCAAGCTGCCTTAAGTGTGTACAGCTCAGTTTTAAAGAACTGTCTTGAAGTAAGAAATTTGAGGTCTCAAATATCAAAATCATCAGCACTGGGAGAGAACATCTTTGAAAAGCAATCTATAGAAATCTGTACTGAGACTGGAGTTGTCCAGACCCAAACAATAGCAATTCTAGTTTCTTTGCAGAAAATAAGCACCTCTCATTCGAAATTCCTCTTGGAAGAGAAGGGACCGTGTTAGGTATGGCTTAGCTGGCCCAAAACATAGTGAGTACTGTTCTTAAGGACTTGTTTCATCTCTGTTTTTTTTCTAGATTGACTTCCCATCCCATGCTTTTGATATTGAATATAAAATTCCTCAAGCTGCAAAGACTACTGTGCATCATTCCATAGAAGCATTAGAAAAACCACTGAGAGAACGTCTCCTTGCCATTCTCTCCAAGGATGGCACTATTGGGTATGTTTGTCTCTTTATATGTGGTGATTTGTGGCTAGGGTGTGGAGTGCTTATTTATCATTTATTTATTCATCAATTTATTGAATATGTTTGGACCACAGGAGGTTTAGTATTAACACGAGGAGGAACTTCTTTCCAGTGCAGGTGCCAGAGCACTGGACCAGGCTGCCCAGGAGGCTGTGGAGTCTCCTTCTCTGGAGACATTGCAGAGCTGCCTGGCTGCATTCCTGTGTGACCTTGTCTAGGTGATCCTGCTCTGGCAGGGGGGTTGGACTAGATGATCTTTTTAGGTCCCTTCCAACCCCTGACATACTGTGATACTGTGATGTTTCTAGTATATTTTGAAGAATTTTGGAGAGTTAAAAGATTGAATTAAACTTGTGAAATAACAGTGCTGACTTAATGCATTTACTTGCACTTTCCATGGCTAATGTCATAATGTTCTCCTGTTACAAGACTGGCACCCTTGTGGCTGCCTATTGTATATCTGTGTTCCTGCTTGGCAGTTTCTCAGTTACAGGGAGGAATGGCAGTTTCAGCAGTGGCTGTTCATATGCCCTGGAAGCTTTTCTGGCAGGTTTCCCACTCATCTGCACCAAACTAACATTAACATTTTGGTTTATTTCAGATCTTTTTGTCCTTTCATAAGTTTGAACAACTGTTTCCATAATGTTGGAGGCATTTTTTGTTTTGACTTGTTTTGGAGGAAATAATGATTTTAATTAAATTCAGTTTTGTGTATTATCTGTACATATACAATGACCAATAGCATTGGGGTTGATCAGGTCATGGTCTGTAATGTGCATTATAAACTGAAATGCTTTTGTCTGCAGGCTGTCTAAAGAAGATAAAGAATTTCTGTGGGAGAAGAGACATTATTGTCATAGCCATAACAGTAGCCTACCAAAAATACTGGTTAGTGCCCCTCATTGGGACTGGACAAGTCTTCCAGAAATATATTCATTACTTCAGCAGTGGCCTCCTTTATCACCCTTAGCTGCACTGGAACTACTTGATTCAAAGTAAGAAAAACAACGTAAACAAGTTCAGTGTGTGTGTTGTTCACTGAATGTCCTTTGTCTAGTAGACTCTGAATTACATCCTTGTGGAAAATACTGCTGCATTTCTTTATTTAGCAAAAGCTAAACTTGGTTAAAATTTTGAATAACACTTTATTAACAGTAAAGTGCTTACTTTATTCATGTAGGCTTAGCCAAGTCGTCTAGGGAAAGACTATCAGTAGTGATTTGCAACAGGAGATCAAGCTCTCCAGCCAAGCTGTAGAGACTGATGCTCTGAGAGATCAGTATGCTTGTCCTAAATACACGTGTTTGCATCTTAGGTAGTGACAGTGATTTTTTTTGTATCTAGCTGATCTCAAAACAAAANATGTTTGCATCTTAGGTAGTGACAGGCCTCAGAATTGTAGGTCCTTTATTGAGCTATTAAATACTTCATATTGATTTTTTTGTATCTAGCTGATCTCAAAACAAAACAAAAAAAGAGAAGAAAAGTCCCTAAATGAACAGAATAAACTTACTGTGGCTTACTGTGACTTTCTAGATTTGCTGATCAGGAAGTACGAAATACAGCTGTGAATTGGATAGAGACATTAAGTGATGATGAGTTAACAGACTTCCTGCCTCAGTTTGTGCAGGTAAGACTTTCTGCCTACAATGAAGTTTGACTTTTTTTTTTTACTCTTGACAATCCAAAGGAATTGCTGATTACTAGTAGCAGAAGTGCAATTGCATACCTCCATACTTAATAACCTTATAGTATGGAAAACAATTTGAGTAAATAATCACTCTGATTACTCTGTGGTGATTCAGTCTGTGCATTAGTCATAAAATCTCAGTCTTCATCTAGAACTAAATCCAGACCTGTTCGGTTTCATTTTCTTTGTGTTTAGGCATTGAAGTATGAAACCTACCTTGACAGTGCTCTTGTCAAATTTCTTCTGGCTCGGGCACTGGGAAGCATTCAAATAGCACACTACCTGTATTGGTAAGACTTTCTTTGTTCCATTGTTCACCTAATGTTTACTGTAAGATGAGTATTTCCAGAACAGATATTCTTTCTTAATATCATAGTTCATAACAATGAATGTTATAAGTAGAGGGTACACAAAATGTAGATAGTGCTGTTTTTTTTTTCAGGAATAAACAGTGCCTCTATGAAGCACAAACTTTAATATCCTACATATCAGTAACTTTGGATATATATAGTACTGATTCATTAAAATACTTTAATGACATAGTATTGCATTGTTTGCAGTATTTTGCTTAGGAAAATTTAACTGAAACCCTTTATTTCAGGCTTCTTAAGGATACACTGTATGACACAAAGTTTGGTGTAAGGTATGAGCAAATTCTTGGAGCTTTTCTTTCAGTCTGTGGAAAAAGGCTGAGGGAAGAGCTTGAGAAGCAGACCAGACTGGTGCAGCTTTTTGGAATGGTAGCAGAAAGAGTAAAGCAAACAAGTGGATCTGCTCGACAGGTGTGTACAGATTCATAATATTCTTTAGGAAGATTAGACTGAGCATGAACAATTCACTCAGTTTCTTTTTTAGTCTGAGATCAATAAAATGTTACATATTAAGATACTGGAAGATCTATGAACCTATTGCTCTGTATTTAACTATAGCTGAATGAAGTGAATGATTTTGTTAAATGTGCCATATGAAACATGATTCTGTGAGGTGATAGGTTAAGAAAGTAGGATAGTTTCTGTATACAAGAAACTAGAATTGGATTTAAATCTATTACTGCTGAAGAATATTGTCATTATGCAAAAGAAGTGTATCTCTTTATATGCTAGTAATAGAACTTACAGTTTGACAGAGTTGGGATACTATCATCTGGTTCAGTCAAAAATGAAAAAACAAACCAACAAACTTGTGTGATGATATTGTTTTGCTGCTAGGATTATCTGTTTTTAATAGCTAAAACTGCAGTTATAATTTGTAGTATTCCTTTGACACTGAGGAGTTAAAACATTGGCTTCAGGATACCTTTGTCCAGAAGTTTTCTGTAGATGTTCCAGTTAGGAAAAAGTCAGCTGCATTTGTTTTTTGTTTGGTTTTTTATTTGTCTGCAGGTTGCCTTGCAAAATGGCATGGAACGTGTGCAGTTGTTTTTCTTGAAGAACAAATGCCGTTTGCCTCTCAATCCCAGCCTGGTGGCAAAAGAGCTAAACATAAAGGTACTGCGCATGCAGAATTTGGAAACTCTCTTGTAAAAATATATATGGGCAAAGCTTTTACAAATAAGAGAAAAAGTGTATTGAGATGCTTGAAAGCTCTTTATGTTGTGTTGGGATGGTTTTATTTAAAAAAATTTGGATGGAACAAGGCAGAGAAATTAGAAGAGCAAAGCAATAATTGTACAAATACTTATGTAAAACCAATGAAAGTACTTACATTAAAAAAATATGTATTCATAATAACTTACTGTTTCTTCAGACCCTCTCTCTTGTGAGATAACAATTCTGGTTATAGTAAAACAGAGGACTATTCAAAGTGAGTGAAAAAGTCCTGTTTGCATTGATAATCAAAAGAGAAAACTGAACAAGGTTATAAAGCTCAAGCAATGAGTGGATACTGTGAAGTAGGTAAAACCACTTCTTATTGGTTATGTCCAAGAGATACACTGCATCCAGGGAGGCAGAGAGTAACTTTATTTTATTGTGAAGGTCCAGCAAGTAGTAATGCAGGAGAAGCAGGTAAATTATTTTTCTGGAACTCTGCCATATTTGACAATATCTCCTCAACCACAATCTTGATTGTATCATCATGCATGACAGAGAACCCAAAGGTCTGTGAACAATGGATTTAGTCCCATGTGGAGAGCCAGTTCATCTTGCTTTCCTTCTTTACTGTAACTATTAAATCATGGGTATGTACTTGAAAGCAGATAAAAAAGAAAATACTGTGACGTGTGCAAATACCATTTTTAATATCTTCTAGGTTTCAAAAAAAGCTTCTGTTTAAATGCCCATCTTTTATGCACTCTTCCCTTCAAAATGCATAAAACATCACTGTGCAGCACTATTGGCTTTTGTGCAAGAATTCAACAAATAACAGCCAAAGGGCTCTTTATTCAAAGGAAGCATGTATTTGCTGCAATCACAATGTTAAAAGTCTGAATAGCAACACTGTGTGTCAAACCTGCTTGTTGTCAGAATGTCTTGTTTTCTGGGCTAGCAGGAAAGAGTCCTTTTTGAATATTAACACTAAATTTACTTGTAGGCATGTTCGTTCTTCAGCTCCAATGCAGTACCACTGAAAGTTGCACTGGTGAATGCAGATCCTCTGGGAGAAGAAATTAATGTCATGTTTAAGGTAAGCCTTACATGTGTATTGGAGGAAAAAAAATTCAATGATAGTCACTATCTTACTGGTGTCAATTAACTTTAGCATAGAACAATAAGTTTAGTTATTTTGTGAGTTGGCTGCTGTGTATCTATAAACCAACATCTGAAGAGACTGTGAAGTGTTTGTGTGAAACCTTAAACATAACCTGTCTCTAAGTGCATTGCTATGAGGAAGTAAGTAGCAAGAATGTATCTCTTCCTAGAAATGTAAAACAATTAACTAGGAAGTTTAGTTTTGCTGAAAGCATATTATGTCTCTAGTTAGCTTTGATTTTTCCATTGCAGGTTGGAGAAGATCTGCGACAAGATATGCTGGCTTTGCAAATGATTAAGATTATGGATAAAATCTGGCTGCAGGAGGGCCTGGATCTCCGGATGGTTATCTTCAAATGCCTTTCAACTGGAAAAGACCGAGGTGCATAACCGGATGCTGCCTATAATCTTTGCTCCCCAACTTCAACTTACTGTCACACTCTTAGTGAGAAATCTCTGTGCAGAGGCAGGCCCAATATGCAGTGGAAAGCCTGAAGCCTTCTATGCAAGCAACTTCAGTACTTAAGTATAGCAAGTTAAATTCTTCTGAATTTCCAGATGGCTGAGTTGCATTTAAATGTGTTTCTTTTCTTGAGTCCTGAGGTCCTTATGTGTTCTGTTACCAGTGAACAGTGGTGCTAGTGAGTAAATTAAAAAAAGAAAAAAGCTAAGGTTTCTCTTGATGCCCTTACTGCAACACAAGAAAATAATGGTGCCATAACAATCCTGATTCTGAAAGTTTAGTTATGGTGGAAGAAAGTATACAGGTCCAAACTGAAATTCTAGTGTGTTTGGAATCTGCTGCAGTTGAGTCAGGGAGTATCATTCATGTACTGAAATGTGCAAAAAGAATTAAAATGTAAAACACATCCCACACACACTCTATCCCCCAGAATTAATGTCAGATGCTGGTAAAAATTCCTTGGGAATAAGAGATCACAGAACTCTTAAGTTTGAGTATAAATACTGCCCTGCACCTTGAACATACTTCTCATGAGTTTTCACTAATTCTCTAGAGCTAGCCAATAGGAACCACAAGATCTTTAAGAGGATAAACAATGACTTAGGTATTTCTTCAGTCAGATGCTAGAACAGCATGGTGAACTCTCTTTAATATATGGAAATGTTGGAAATTTAGGTTGGCAAAACTAAGCAAAAAGCTTCTATTTATGTAAGAATTGCTTTTTAGAGAAACAGATGGCTTATATTCTACTTGGATGATGACTTGGTTGTGTAGCATGTTACATTTTTTTTTGTTGCTGCTAATTTTAGTATTCCTAAAGTATTTGAAGGATTAAAGTGGAAAAAGAAAAATGGATGTAAATTACAGATTTGTGTTTAGTAGCTCTTGCCAAGATAGAAGGAAAATTCTGTTCAATGCATGTTTTCTTTTTATGATTTAGCTATAAAAAATATTTTTAGTAAATGCTATCTCCAAAGTAAGGCCACATATAAAGCCCTCTGCCTTATTTCTGGAGTAACAGCCTGGTCTGTTTCAATACTTAACAGCAGTTAAAAGTTGCTATGTTAAGTAAGTGTCAGTGTCAGAGAAATGTCAGCATCAAGATATTTTGCAGCTATTGCTTATAGACCAAGACTAGTTTATGTAGTAGAAGGTAATTGAAACATAATTTATGGATGCATTCTAGCAACCGTAACTAATTATAGTAAAGTAAGCCTCACTTGGATTGCTACATGTGTTTCATGGTATGTTTTGTAATATAGTCTGTGGAAATGCTTAGTAGTCCCAAGTGCTTTTACACCTAACTGGGTTCTGAAAGAAGCTAGTCTTTGTAAAATCCATCATTGTCAAGAAAATTTCTACTGAATAATGAAATGTCATATAATTTAAGGAGATGGTTAAATACACCTTATTGTATTTTATATAAAGGCATGGTAGAGCTTGTTCCTGCTTCAGATACACTTAGGAAAATTCAAGTGGAATATGGAGTGACAGGTTCTTTTAAAGACAAGCCTCTGGCAGAATGGTTACGAAAGTATAATCCTACAGAGGAGGAATATGAAAAGGTAACTTTTTTCAGCATTTTTTTAGGATCTTTCAAAAGGGATAAATACTACCTTATGAAAGAATTAAATTCTTATTCCAGATCTTCCATTGAAATTTTTGTTTTATATCCTTGGGAAACTGTTTATTTTCTATAGTTAAAAAGAAAAAAAAACAAAACTAATGAAAATCGCTTATATAACTAAAAGGAGCCAGAAGTATTCTCTGGATTCACATCAGGAGTGTTGATTTGATATAGACTAAATGTACTTCAAATTTAAGACAGGGAGGACTGGTGGCTGCTCTTAACTGTGGTATAGAACCCCTGGCCTTTTCTCGTACAAGCACGAGATTCAAAAAATAAAATGTTTTCTTTTCTCTACAATGCTGTTACAACACATTGGGGAAAAATGTTTTGTACCCTTTCTCTGCTGAAATACTTACTTCTTTTTGTGATTTTTCTTCAACTCTTCTTTTTCATTTATTTTGAATATTTAAAAAACAAAACAATTTTTGCTGGAAATTGTAGTATCCAAAGCTATTTGTGGGAAGAACTTTATTTTGTAATAAGCAAACGTTAGGGCCTGTCTTGTCTTGCTTGGATTTTACCCTTGTCAAGATTGACTGTTGTGTGCATAAATGCCACTTTCCCACTGATACTTGATCTTAATTTTTTTGTCTTCCCTCCCAGGCTTCAGAAAACTTCATTTACTCTTGTGCAGGATGCTGTGTAGCTACTTATGTATTGGGAATTTGTGACCGCCACAATGATAACATCATGCTCCGAAACACAGGGCATATGTTTCACATTGACTTTGGAAAATTTCTGGGTCATGCACAAATGTTTGGGAGCTTTAAAAGGTATGTTCTGTGGCTAAGCAATGTAGAGAAAGAAGTGATTTTTTTTTTTTAGTGTATTTTTATAAGCATTATAATTCTTAGCTTTAAATTTCCTGTTAATCTGCTCTTCTCATTATGAATTCATTATGGAATTCCAATTTAACCACAGGATTTCCAGAATGCATACAAACTTACTTGTATAGAATCATTTTTGAAAAGGCTCCACCTTCTTATTTCCATATTATGATCTCTTATTCTGTTTTAACTCAAAGCACATAGGCATAGCTTTCAAATAAAATTACTGTTGTAGCTATTGGTGGATTGAAATAAGGAATTTAGTCTCCTAAACATCATTTAACTTCAGTGTTTCCAAACTGCATGCATTCTGTAAGAGCTTTGTGCTATACACACTTAGCAAATCTCAATGGGAATTTCTTTTAAATAGTTATGAAAGAAAAGTATTTTGGTACAGGAAAAGATTACTGTAACTTTGTATTGATATTTGGGAACCTTACAGCTAACACATCATAATGTCATACTTTTCCAGAAATGATGGATAAAATTGTAGTGTGTTTTCACCTGTTTTAGCTGTATTCTTGCAATTTGGTATTACATGCTTGTTAGGTAAACTTTTTTAATGAATGAGAAATGGAGTGCCAGAACCTTTACATCATTTGAATATCTGAGTGTGAAACAAATGATACTCTGTCTCATAAACAGTAATGAATGTCAACATTATAGAAGAGTGAACAGCATGTTTGTATTTACTACTGCTCTGTGCAGGGGAAGATAGCCTATATCCAGGACAGAGGAGTGATGTTTTAGTCAGGTGATAATATAATTATTACATCTGTTTTGGTGTTTATGGTTTCCAGAATTGAGGCATGGAAGGCACTCTAAGGTAACCTGTCTGCCAAGTATTGCTTTAGGAGATGTGCTGTAGGTTCAGTACCATGTGGATGTGCTGGGAATCTGAGACAGCACTAACTAGCTGAACCCAACCAAAAAAAAGAAAAATAACATTAATGAATTATTCCGTGTCATTACCTTGGGGTGGGAGGAAGAAGCACAAGACAAAGTGAATAGACCTTAGAATAAACCTTATAATTGCCTGAGTTGCTAATTGTGTGCTCTTTGAACAGGGATCGGGCGCCCTTTGTGCTAACATCAGATATGGCTTATGTCATTAATGGTGGGGAGAAACCCACTATTCGCTTCCAGTTGTTCGTGGATCTCTGTTGTCAAGCTTACAATTTGATAAGAAAACATGCAAACCTCTTCCTTAACCTACTTTCATTGGTAATCATTTTATTAAATTCAGATGAAACTTGATAGATCTTTTATTTTGGAGTGTGTGATTTTTTTAAGCTGCAGAAATGCTTAATGCATGCTCTTAAAAGCCAGAAATATCAGAAGTACTTTTTAGGAAGGCTGTATTTGGATTTTTGTTCCAAGCTTTCTTTTACTGCCTGTCTGTTTCCTGGGGATTTAAATCTAAGAAGGTATCTTAAATTACACTGAAGAGTGTTTTAACTGCTTTCAAGTCAGCATAAATGGTGAAGGGAATAACTGGTCATTGTAATTATTGGTTCTTGCTGTTATCATTTAGCAAGTTAGTACAGCTTCAAATTAATTTGATGTAAACCATTTCAGTGTAAAGTTATATTGGGTTTATTACATTAAAATGTAAATTCTTGCAGATGCTTTCTTCTGGCTTGCCAGAACTAAGTGGGGTTCAAGACTTGAAGTATGTCCAGGATGCTCTCCAGCCCCAAACAACAGATGCAGAAGCTACCATTTTCTTTACAAGGTACTGGATAAGTGGAAAGTAAAATATGTACCAGCATCATCCTCTTAATGGGAGCTTTCTGCTATGAGGGTGTAAATGAAAATGTATTGAGGATATTCACAAACACATCTGTAAAAGTTAAAATAGTTACACTGTGCAATCATAAAATACCAGTTAACCAGTGAACTACATAAATAACGTCAGTTTTTTATAAGATTAATACTTGTGCTAAAATACTTTTGAGATACTGAGAGCAGATAATTCTGTTTGGCTGTTTGTGAATTGCATTTGGAATGCATCCTAACTTCCTTAGTAGTAGTGTGTATGATGGGAACCCTGCAGTGTGTGTAAAGAAGTTCTCTCAAGAAGTGCTTTTGCACACTGTGGAGGGTGGGATGACACTGCAGTGTGGCAAGTAGGGGGGGATGTATATAGTGTAACTGAGATTTTGCTATGTGTTACAAAATGGGGCATTGTAGATAATTTTAGTTATTTGTAGCTATTTTACCACATCTGGAAAGACTTCAGTTCTTGCTTAACAACCTATTCAGAATTTGAATACTGAATCTTCTATTAAATGCTTACAAGATGCTATTTGTGTAGTACATTAATCACTTCTAGTTTAAAAGCTTTCTCTGTCAGTAAGGAATTGGTTTTTATTTTTCTTAGACTGGAGGCTGATTAATTGACACAACTACTTTTGTGAGTTCTGACGTGCTCTAGTATTTTATATTTGTTTTTTTCCTTTCTAGGTTAATTGAATCCAGTCTGGGAAGTGTTGCCACAAAGTTTAATTTCTTTATTCACAATTTGGCTCAGCTGCGTTTCTCAGGTCTACCTTCTAATGATGAACCTATCCTCTCATTTTCTGCTAAAACATATTCTCTGAAACAAGATGGCAGAATCAAACAAGTGTCTGTGTTTACATATCAGAAGAGATATAACCCAGATAAGCATTATGTAAGTATGTGGAATCTGGTTTTGCTTAATGAGGATACTGTGCATTTTGTTCCAACAAGATGCATTCTCCTTTTTTGCCATAGGTTTAGTATGTAAACACAGAGAATTAGTCCAGGGGAAGCTTGTCTTGTTTAGCTTTAAGTAGCTAGATTTGAGGTAGCCAACTAGGTTCCCTTTATTGACAGGGATTTAGTAAGTACAACTATAGATACTTACTCGTTCAGTTGGGTAGTAATGTCAGATATAGCATGAGCTGTATCTGAAGTCTGCCTGCATTGACTGTAATGGGAGCCCACAAACCCACACCAGTGCTGACGTGCAAAACTAAGCCCTGCTGTGGATGACTTGAAAGTAAACCCAAAATCCATGATTGAAATCTAGATGGAACTGGACCTGCTTGCTTACTTCTAGAAGAACAGGCTTTTGTACTGGCTTGGGATGAGGTGGAGTTACCTTTCTTAATAGCACCCCACACAGTGCTGCGTTTAGATGTTTAACTAAACTGTGTTGATAACACACCATTGCTTTGGCTGTGGCTGAACAGTGCTTGGCAGTGTCAAGGCTTTCTGGTTTTCTTGCCCCTGCCCCAACTGAGTAGGCTGTGGATGGGCAAGAAGTTGGGAAGGGACACATCAGGGATAGCTGGCCCAAACTAGCCAAATGGGTTGTCCATAGCATATAATGTCATGCTCAGCAGCAAAAACTTGGGGTAGAGGAAGAAAGCAGGGGTGTGAGGATGTTCTTTTCAAAGTGGCTGTTGCTTGGGGACTGTGGCTGACCATCAGTCTGCTTGTGGGAGGTGGTGAGAGATTGTCTTTGCGTCATGTGTCCTCCCAAGGACTGTCTTTATCTCAACCCACGGGTCTTCTCGCTTTTGCTCTTATTCTGTCCTCTGTCCCATTGGTGAGGGGGTGGGAATGAGCAAGCAGCTATGTGGGTGCTTAGCTGCTGGCTAAGGTAAACCAACCACAGGAGTGTGCTAGAGGACAGATTGGTATTTTTAGCATCCAATAATATTGTTAAAAGTGAAGACACTTCTTGAAAAGAATATAGAAGGAAGCAGAAAGGGCAAAAGTACTGTTGGTGGGGATGATTTTCAAAAATAGGGATTTGAGTCCTGTTTATATGCTTATGTAGTCACCTTCTGTAAAATGGCTCCTTCCTGAACAAGAGTCATTAAGTCAAAACACTTTGTGTTTGTGTTCTTACCTTCCAATAATGTTTGTTTCCTCCATAGCCACACCTGAAAAGTTTTGTGGTAGTTCTAGCCCCACAGATACATGTCTAGATGTAATCCTGCACTGATGTTAAATTGTTGTACACCTGCTATAAGTATGAACTTAAAATTAGGTTTAAAAGTGAGAATGCAGACAGCTCAGCCTTAACTACCCTTATCTCTCTATCAGAGGTGGGTCTGCGATATGTATGCAGGAGAAGGATTACTGTAGTAGAAAGACTTAATTATTAAGAAAATTATATTGTTAAGTCAATTCTCTAATATTGCTACTACTTTTACCTTTTTTTTCTGTGTGTGTGTTTTGGGCAGATCTATGTAGTGAGGGTTTTGAGGGAAGGACAAGTTGAGCCAACATTTGTCTTCCGAACATTTGATGAGTTCCAGGAGCTCCACAACAAACTTGGCATTCTCTTTCCTCTTTGGAAGTTACCAGGGTATGTACCTAACTTATTCATCACTATTATAACAGAAGCAAGAAAACTGCTCAAAGAAGAACAAACAGCTTCAAATGGAGACAAAACTGCTGAGAGGAAACTAGATGTGAAAGTTAGCAATTAAGGGAGAAAAGCTGAGTCTTGAGTTTTAAGGAGGGGAGCCGGAGGAGCAACTCAGTGTCTTTAGTCTGTGTTGTATCACTTTTAACAATTGCCTATAAATGTTCCCTTGCCTTTCTGTAATGTCATTACCTATTAGCATGCTGTGTTTCCACTGATGATGATGTAAGAAATGGGTGGCAGCTGTTCAGGGTGGAAATAACAATGAAATCTAGCTAATCACTTCAGAGAAATTAACTGAAAACTGTCTTTCCTTGTAGTTTTCCTAACAAGATGGTTCTGGGAAGAACACACATAAAAGATGTAGCAGCTAAAAGAAAAGTGGAGCTCAACAGCTACATACAGAGCCTGATGAACAGCTCTTCAGAGGTGGCAGAAGTGCGTTGAAATAACTTAAGCAAATCCAATGCAAGTTTTCAGGTTTTGGTGCTTGTTGATGCTTAAACTAATACGTAATGTTTCTTCCAAATTTAGTGTGATCTTGTTTATACATTTTTCCATCCATTACTTCGTGATGACAAAGTGGAAGGAATAGATGGAATAGCCAAACCTACAGGTAGGTAAAGTTTTTTGGAGGCTGTCTATAAACTGTATGACGATAAATGTGACATTTTACAATGTGATTGGTTTTTTTACATATTTTTTTTAATTAACTGGTTTTCCCTGATTGAAAACCTTGCATCACACTTTCCAAATGTGCCTGCATACAGTTTCAAGGAAATAAAAACATAAAAAAAACACATAAAAAGTGTAGCAGTGTCATCACTTGGGTTTGTTTACAGCTTGACTAAATTACTCAAGATTTTACTCTAAACTTGTAAGTTGGTTCTTACAAGAGAATACAAAATCTTTAAAACCTATGGCCTTGCTCTTTTATTAGGGAACTAGAATTAAAATCAAAAACTGAACTGGAAGGCTTGTATTTTTTCCCCATACAGAAGTCAGTGTAGCATTGATGAAAACGTACAAATACCTACAGAGGAAATAATTGTCTATTTTTTCAGATACAAGTCCATCAAGTCCTACCTCAGGCAAAGTGGGAGGAGAAGTGAAGCTATCCATATCATACAGAAATAGCACTCTATTTATCATGGTGATGCACATTAAAGACTTGGTAAGTAGAGATACTGAGCTCACTGCCACACACTGTTTCCATTTTGTCAATTACCTTCTTGACTTAGATGCAGGAATGGTTTTCCTCCAATTTTCCTAACTGCCAACTGAATTAACTGCTGCTTTTGGTTAGCCTCATTGTAAAGTCTAGATAATTGAAAATAAATACATTCAAATAGGCGTGTACTAACTAGTTTTCTAACTTGTCTTGGGTTTGGATTGTAGGTTACAGAAGATGGTGCAGATCCAAATCCCTATGTGAAGACATACTTACTTCCAGACACACACAAAACATCCAAACGCAAAACCAAAATCTCTCGGAAGACAAGAAATCCAACTTTCAATGAAATGGCAAGTTAGAATTCATGTAGTATTCCCTGTTGTTTGCTATTGTCTCCTATTCTAAGCAGTAGTTAAAATATTGTCTAAAAAAATCTGCAAAGATATATAAATGGAAAAGGAACTTGTTTGAAAATATTTATTCCCTGTTAAAAAACCCAAGCCTGCTCAGTTGCTTTGGGGTGTAGTGTCCTTTTGCAAGTAAGGAGAAATGTTTTGAGGAGAGATGGGGAGAATCTGTGGTCCTTTTAAATGCTTGACTTTCAGAGCACAAAACAAAATACAGATGTACTTCAGTCTGTCCTCTGAAAAACAGACATACTCCATGTTAAGACATCTTTTAGTGGCTGAGCTGTCAGAAGAAAGAGCATCTGTGTAACTTCATTTTGATAATGAAAAAATTCTTGATTTCTTTCTAGCTTGTGTACAGTGGCTATAGCATGGAGACTCTGAAACAGAGAGAACTGCAGTTAAGTGTGCTCAGTGCCGAATCGTTACGGGAGAACTTTTTCTTGGGTGGAGTTACGCTCTCACTGAAGGACTTCAACCTGAGCAAGGAGACTGTTAACTGGTATCGACTAACTGCTGTACCCTATCTCTGAACTCATTTCTACACCTGAGTAAGACCAGAAGAGTTGTATTCACTTGTGCTTTATGCATCTTCCTACTTGAAGATAACTTGTCTATCGTAAAAAAAGAGGACATCTACATTTCAACAGATATGTTGGACCAATGTTCATGTAGCCTAATTTGGAGGATTTGTAGAAAACCTGGTTTATTTTTATGTGATGTTATCAAAGCATCACTGTAAATGTTTAAGAGTTGTGGGTAAAGGAAGGGGTTTCAAATCATCCATGCAAGTGAGATAAACAGTTTGACCATGCTGGTTGGTTAAACCATAACTTCATTGTTAGGCCTGTGGATATAGCACATTCTTGCTTTTAATTTTTGTCACCTGTCTTGTGTCATCCATGGCATGATGCTGGAGAACATCAAAGAAATGACATATTTTAAGATTACATTCACACTGCTAACTAGACATCACAGAAGCAGTGATTTATAAAATTTTGGTAGCTTCACATACACCTGTAGAAGTGAAGTTGAAGGGCTGGAAAAGTTCCTTAGCATTGCATTTAATCCCAGATTCATGCTTCCAGAACTAAAACTTATTGGAGTGAGTGCTGATAATGGAAGTTGTAAATAATGGTGCCTTAAAATTCAAATGCTTCTCTTTTACCTCATTTCTGGTGTTTAAATATGTGTACATGTTAACTTTCAGCTCCTTAAGAAGGAGAAACATTCTTGTGTTTGATACCTTGCAGGTCCTACTGGAAGTCTTTTTCTGGTGTGTGTTACTTACAAATTAACACTTATACTAATGTTCATAGTTAGTGCAACTTACATAATTTTTTGTCTACCCTGTCTTTTTCCCATGATCTCAAAAAATGGAATGAAGACTGGCTGAATGTGGCCCTAGGAAACGTGCCCAGCTTCTCAGTGTTATGGAGCATCTTATTTCTAGAGCTTTGAAATCCTGTAGCAATTAAATGTGGAACAGAATTGAACACTGAAACCAAAGTGGCATTTGCACCTGTATCTCCAGATAAAAGGCACAACTGTTGGATGATTTGCAGGCCAGAAATCAGCTGCATTAACAGCCCTGAGAGAAGTACTTGGTCACTTCTGTTTTTTTAACAGTTAACAGCAATATTGTTTCTCACTCCAGTAAGAATTAATTCCACTAAAAATACTTCATTCCAAGGAACATCAGATTTGAACTATTGTGACAGTGGAGTACAAATGTCCCTTGCTATCTCTAGTTAATACCACTGGTTACTTGACTAGGTGTTTCTGCACTAGAGGTGGAGCCTTTTTAATTACTCGGTGTTGAGTGTGATCATATTCTGTCCGAATAAAGCTATAGAGTGAAGTTGCACACTTTTCCTTTAGTACTAAATGAAGCAAGACAAACTATCTCCACTTTGACTAGAGCGAAATTTTAAAGTAAAACATGCAACTGTGAATGAAGAGTATGGGGAAAGCCTTCTATATACCCAACACTAAAAACCTGTTTCATAATCGATTTTCCTTCCCTTGCTACTGACCAGTCTCCCTTCAGTAGAGAAGAGAGAAGTAAACTTGAATCTCCTGGTGCCTAAAATATTCACGGTCCAATTTTGTAGGAATTGTTACAGTTGAAAAGCTAAGAATATCTTGAATGTTAGAAACTGGGTTGGATATTAAGGGGCGCTAACAAATCCCAGTTATTAGGCATTTTTTGCATAATTTTTAGTATATAGCCTGTAAATAATAAACAATATAACTAACTAGATATATTTCCTGCTCACTTGATGCTTTTGAGACTTACTCCATTCCATCATTAGAATCACAAGTCACTTAAATACAGGAAAGTAGACTACTGTTTTTGTGAAACGTTCCATTGTGAAATAAAATGAAAGCAATATGTACTGCCTTTTTTGCAGTTTGCTATTAAGCACAGTGTCTTACAGCACAAAATACAAAAAAACCTAAAATCATTTAAAAAATGATTTGCAGTTTTAACAGTTGTCTGGACTATGAAAAAAATGTATAGTACTGTATTATTGTTAGCACGTCCTGACTTCTGATTTAATCTTCTTCATAGCTTAACTCATCTTGTGCCTTTCCCTTCCTGTTCAACATAGTCACTGGCTGAAGGTTTTTATGGTCATGGATTTTGTCCGTGGGCTCTGGCCTTGGCCTCTCCTCACACTCAGAGGAACAGCACCAAGCTTGCACCTCTTTGCACTATTCTCAACTAAGAAAAAAGTGATTGTTGCAATAAGACTTTAATGTACTACATACAAATAAAAGATAGATGTAAAAAAGGATAATACTCAGTTGGGGTGGAATTTACCAGTACACTCAGTAGCTTGAAAACATAGTTTTAACAGCTTTTTTGTATCTTGTTTAATGAAAAGAACTCTTGTATGCAATATATGACCTACAGACAGAAGTAGAACTGTACAGACCTTGTTTGGGTGTTCAGAGTAACAGCTTGCACCAAGACCTCTTCCTTTTCTCTATTAACCTAGAACTTTGCACTGACGTTTTTATTACTGCCTTTTTACAATCTACAGCTACCTGTCCCTGGAAAAAGCATGTGTGATCTTTGCTAAAAGTTTTTTTCTCCTTTTTTACAGTAGGGCTGTGTAGGAATCCTTGTCACCTGCCTTAATGCGAGGGCCTGGGCCGGGCCTTTCCCTCCCTGTGCTCCTCCCTCAGACACTGTGACGAAGGTAGTGCTAGAGGTGATCAATTCCCTGAGAGCAAATAGTTTGCTTCCCTTTGTCTATATATCTGTACAAACCAAATACTTTAATTAAACGAGCTCTTTAATAAAGATGTACAATATTGTCCTCGGCAGTGCCCGTGCTGAACGGGTTAAATGTGACTCTGTAACTGTCTTGTAAGTACATTAAACACTATCCTGAGGAAAAAATAAATCAGCGTGCTGCTTCTTCACTGCGCTTTGGGGGAAGGTTCGGGTGTGGGTGGCTGTTTGCTGGGCCATGCCCCGCACTGCCGCTCGTCCCCTGCCACCTCAGGCCACTGGCGGGAGCGCGCAGCAAGCAGGGCCCTGGCGTGCGGCGTCCTCAGCGCAGTCCCGCCCCGGCGCCAGTGATTGGCTCTGTGGACGGTGCGGAGGCCGTGGCTGGGTCTGTCCCACCCCTTCCTGCGGAAGCGGGGCGGGAAGGGCTGCCGACTCGCGCCCCTCCCTCCTTTCTTCATCCGCCATCATGGGTCGCATGCATGCTCCCGGGTAAGTGCCTAGTGCGGGGCCCGGCGATGGCGTGTCCTGCCGGACTGAGGCTGTTGCGGGTGCTAGAAGGGCATCTCAGTCCGGTGTGGGAGCAGGAAGGCTGTCGGAGGAGCACTGTGGTGTGTGTGGGGAAGGAGAGAGGCCAGCGGCCGTGGAGATATGGCGGCAGGGTTAGGGAAGGCTCGGACTAGCGCTGAAACGCAGGTTTTTCTTGTCCGGCCCTGGGCAGAGGCGTAGTTGTGGTGCCCGGGTGCCTGGGACTGGCGTAGCCCACGCTGATGGCGGCACTGGCTCCAGCCGAAGAGGGAGGCAGCAGGCCTCGGGCGGGCGGGCTGGATGAGGCCCTGCAGGAAGCATTTGTAGCAGGCTGCATTGTCCAGGGGTCAGGGCAGCAGTGTAGCTTGTCCGCCTCTGCTTAGCGTGTGATCTGTTTCTTCCCCACAGAAAGGGCTTGTCCCAGTCAGCATTGCCCTACAGACGCAGCGTGCCTACGGTAAGTACCTTCTCGGCCCCGTGAATACTCGGGCGGGCCTGTGCGGCTGCCGTGTGGCGTTCAGCGCAGGGCCCGGCTTTCATAGTGCAGTTTAGCAGTGCCCAGGAAAAGAAACAAAGCAAAGACAGCTGTAATATTTTTTGCCATCTATCTATTCCTCGTTGTACTTCCCTTTTTTTGAAGTGTTACTTCAATTAGTTTTAGTCTGTATGCTGATAATTCCTAGAGATTAAATTATGCTGTTCATGCTCGAGTTTGGTATTTGTAGTCTAAGCTATTTACAACTGTAATTTGTTGATCAGAGTGTTAACTAGAATACTCTCAGCGTGCTTTTAGTTCATTCAGGGTATTTCTACTTAAAAGGCTTGTAAAAGGCTTGCTTACCTGTTAGCTGAACGAGCAGCTGCTTAATCTCTCTTGCTTTGGCAGACTACTTCATGCAACATGTTTGTAGTGTGTGTGGTAAAGCATATGTTGAAAAAGAGTAAAATGGAAACATTAAAAAAATAAAGAGGTACAGCTGAAGCTACTTGAAGGCTAAGCAATTTAATGATCAGGATGTTCAAATGCTATACTTGCTCTAAAAAAAACTGTGGTTTTTGCTTAGTTCTGTTTGTATTCTGTTTTGAACTATAGAGCAATTCAAAATGCATTTTTTGCTGTGCTTTTCTATTTCATTTTGTGACAGTGTTAGAGAATTAGGAGCTTTCGTAGCTCGTTGAAAGCGTGAGGATGACCTACCTTGTTGGTGTTGTCTTCCCTGTAGTAATCGTGGCAGCAGTGGTGCTCTCAGGACAGTTTAACACATAAGTAATAGAAAAGGCACTGTCCTATCTGAATAGATTGATTTGTTTAATTTTTTTAATTTTTATACTTAAAGTCTGATTTATTTTTTTTCACTAGTCTCTGCAGGTGCTTTACTAAGAGATGGCTAAATGGTTCTCAGCTTTGTATTTCTGTCAAAGGCCCAGTTAAAGAGTTCATTCCCAATAACTGTTTTTTTCCCCTCTGTAAACTTGTAATCTTGTTTCTAGTGATGGCTGTTCAAGTAAACTGATGATAAAGCAGATGGTTGGAGGCTCTTTGGGGTTAAGCAGAGACTATTCCTTCACCTCTGCATTATTCTACCATGTTTCAGTAGCACTATAGGTTAATAATATGTAAAAAAGTTTCTATACCACTAGAAGTACAGTTTTAGTTCTTGATTTTTTTTCCAAGCATCTGTTTGTACCATTTATAAAAAGCTTTCATAAGGCTAGCCTGTGCCTCTGTATTAAGCAGTGTTCATCAGATTTTTTGTTTGGGTTTGGTTTTTTTAATTTAGTGGCTGAAACTTACTTCTGATGATGTAAAGGAGCAGATCTACAAGCTGGCTAAAAAAGGCCTCACTCCCTCGCAAATTGGTAAGGTTCACAAATAACTCCTAAATGGAAACAAAACATGAATTTCTGACTGTAGTAATGGAATTGTTCCTTCAACTTGCATTAAATAACACACTAGGAGACTACATTTTCTGATGTACCTAGGTATTCACTGTGTGGATACCACTAGAAATGTCATATGTCTCAGAAAATGTGAAGTATATGTTTAATCTCAAAACCTGTCCTTAATAATGGCCATTACCAGGTGTTACAGGGAGGTTTAGTTTACCTAATTTCTTGGAGAAAAACTTGACATCTCATCTATAGGCAGCCCTCTCATTCAGAGCTTATTAGCCAGTCACTGTAACTGCAAAATAGACAAGTTTTCAGTAGTTGGGACCCCTCTAGAGCGCTGTTTAAGTGTATGCATGCTACAACTTCATATGATCATGACCTTTGCAGTGTAATCATGTGCTATATGAATGATTATTTATTTTTATTGCAATCCTGAGAGCATTAATGATCCCTATGATACAGTACAGTTTCTTTTGAGTAAAGATCTTTATGATACCTTAGTTACCCATAGAGAAAAGGGTGAATGAAGACCTAGCTTTAGTGAGTCGTATTGAAAATCTCCCAATAATATTGCAGCACTTGATGTGTTTATTACCTGCCTAAATACAATATGTGAGTCAGTTGTCTGTGAAGTGCTATGTGAAAGTGAGCTTCTTTAAGTTGCATTTTGTCGACTTTATTGTCTACCATTTGTTCACAGTTTCCACCAGGAAGATGTTTAATTTAGAAAAGACCTTTTTGGCATGTCTTGTAACTGTAAGGTTGATTTCACAAGATTTGAGTAAGGCTTTTCTTTTCGGTGTGAAATGTAAATGTTTGTTCCAGGTGTGATCCTGAGGGATTCCCATGGTGTTGCCCAAGTTCGCTTTGTTACTGGCAACAAAATTTTGAGAATCCTTAAATCGAAGGGACTGGCCCCAGACCTTCCAGAGGATCTTTATCACTTGATTAAGAAAGCTGTTGCTGTTCGCAAACATCTTGAGAGAAACAGAAAGGTGAGTGCTAATCTGAGTAGATAACTCTCCTTTTTTAAATAAATATAGTGTCTTATTTTGTCTGTTAAAAGGGTCTTAAAAGTATTGCTTAAACCATGTGTTTCTGGTCTGATTCTGATTTTACTGGATTCATCAGACTTAGGGAATCAGGAAGGTGGAATTGGTTGCAGTAGCTGTGGAATTCTACTTTATTAAAGCTCATCTGAATTGTGCATCATTGAGAAGTCATAGTAGTACTTGATTGTAATGTGACGTTCTTTTCCAGGATAAAGATGCCAAGTTCCGCCTGATTCTGATTGAAAGCAGAATCCATAGATTGGCTCGCTACTACAAAACCAAGAGAGTGCTGCCACCCAACTGGAAGTAGTAAGTCTTCTCTTATGTTGACTAGTTTTACTGGAGTCTTGGAGGTTTTATAAACAATATGGGTGAAGAATGCCTTATGATCAGACATATAGATAAACTAGGGAGCAAAGAATAGGTGGTGTTGTAAATAACTGATCAATTAATGAAACTTACTGCTGGGTAAAATGACTGTCACAACACTTGGAAAAATAATTGTCTCAATGAATAAGGTCACTGTCTACTAGGTAACTGTTAACATTTCATACAAACTGCAGTCTTTGTTCTCAGTCAAATACTTTTATAGTACCTGTTACTCTAAAAATTTATTGAGAAATTACTTAGCTGTGGCAAAAATGAAAGTAATATTCTTAGTTTTTCCTCAGGAAAATGTAGCCAGCATCGGAGAATTCCCACAGGTTTTAGGGTTTCTCTTTTCTGAAAAGACTCAAGTGCAGCTAGCCAGGTTTTTGAACGTATGTATGGTTTTGTGCTGTTACCCTAGTATTTGTATTTTAAAAGGAAGAGTGAAACCTTTGTGCTATAAAAATTTTTGAACAGGTAGTAATTAAGCTTAGGAGTGGTATTTAAAGCTTTGAACAGTGTTTTTGACAACCGTTTTGAAAAACTGTCTGCAATTAATATTTCTCCCTTTCTCTTCTCTCTCTTCTCTCCCTTTTTTAGTGAATCATCGACAGCTTCTGCCCTGGTCGCATAAGAGCTGGCTATGACTTACTGAAAGAATAAATTTTCATTAACTAAGTTTGTGTTGTCTCTAAATGGTTGGTGCCTTTAAAACTTCTGCTTGTTTCAGAGTGGAGCAGGCACAGCTGGTTTCCATGTTAGATCTGAGTACTGGTGCTTGCTGTTCTGGACCAGGTGTACAGTTTCTGTTTGTGCTTAAATTGGTTTTAGTTCTGATAGACTCAAGTTATTAAAGTGAGCTAGACTTTAACAGGAGATGTTGCAAGAGAGGTGGTGGAGTCTCCTTTCCTGGAAATATTAAAAAACCATCTGGACACAATCTTGAGTAATGTGCTCTAGGGGACCCTACTAGAGCAGAGGGGGGTTGGACTAGATCACTCTGGTAGTTCCTTCCAACCTTAACCATTTTGCTAAATACAGAGTTATGATTAAAAGTTTGAAAAGCGTTGCATTCCAGTTGAACTCTAATGCTGTTGTCTCATCTGTCTTAAAAGTTAAATTGCCAGCCTCTGTACTGTCAAGTTACTTCTGTTTCTGAAAGCTTCTTATAATGACTTGCCAGGCTCTCACAGTGGGGATTAACTGTTCTGGGATGTAGATGCACTACACCATTTTCATGATAGCCCAAGAAAAAATACCTGCAGAGAGTCTTTGGGGTTGTGGTTTTTGCCAGCTGAAAAGCAGAGAGACTTCCACTGCTCATTGCTCTGGCATAGCTATCTGTAAATAGTGAAAGTGCCAGCAGATGGCACTCTGAAACGTTAGCTTTTTAAAAAGTTATCTATTGCACATGGTGCCACCTAGAGATGAAGTGTCAAGGCTGACAGTCCCAAGCCAGTGAACAGATTATATGTTAAGGTTTGTAGTACTACTATGTATGCAGTNAGAAAGGAGCTCACAGCCTCCTTGACCTCTAGCTCTTGGCCCATCTGGTGCAGTGAAGCTTGCCTTCTTCAAAGAAGTGCAGCCACATAGGGCCTCTGCCTCCACAGTGAGCCACGGTACGTGGGGCCCCATTTACAGCCACATGGCCACACTGCGCTTTGCTGCTCAATACCAGGCTTGTTTGTGTGGCCAGTTTGGTTCACAAAAGCCTCCCAGTAGATACCATGCCTTGCCAGCTCTGCAGCTCTTCCCAGGGCTGTGGGGTGTATGGCAGAGGCTGCTTCACTTTGGCTCAAAACCAACTGGTTTTGAGGGCTGGCAGCTGAGGCACCCTTTTCTCCTGCAGAGCCCTTGGTAGCCAAGCTGTCTGCCTGGGAAGACTTGTAGGTTCTTAGGAAGAACTGTGATGATTCTTTCAGTCTCTGCTGGGTCACTGAGGATGGCCAGGACAAAATTACTTTCCCTTGGGTGTGAAGCATTAAGTTCCTCATTGGATGAGGCAAAGGGAGATGGGACTACGGCATTCTTTGGGTTACAGGTTGTTTTTCCA